>NSJW01000441.1:2289025-2536525 GCA_019955255.1 Castanospermum australe | reverse complement strand
AATGAGAAAGAAATATTACTGACCAGTTTGTTTTATATTGATTGGAGGCTCACCTTAGCCCTCATCTTGACTTCTTTACATCTTAAGTTTTATTTTGTTATTTAAATATAACAAAGCATATGGAAATCAATCTCAGTTAGCAGATTTGTCATGATATAATTATGATTACGATTTCATTCTTTATTATGATAATTCAATGAGGGTTTAAAGATGGAATCTCGGGCTTTGGATTTGCTTTTACAATTACCACAGCTAGCTGATTGCTTGCTTACAAGGAGTAAAGCAATCTAAAAAAATGAATTTCTCTCTCTCTCTCTCTCTGTTAGAGGAAACAGGGAAGGAAGTTTTTCGTTGGCCGGTTGGTCGTAGTGTACTAATGAGATAGTGATCCCATCCACAAAGTTGTCTATGAATAAATGGGTATCTAATGGAAAAAGCAAAGAAACTACCAAGAAAGAGAGGAGAGTTATAGGAAGGAGAAGAAATAAGAAGCAACAGCGGTAGCAAGAATAGCTCGAAATTTCAAGCAAGCTTTTAATGTAGCATAGTTGTTGATGCTCACATGTGCAGGCATGAATATGTTCTATCTGTTTCTTTGGCAGCTTTTGCTTTCGTGACATCGATCCTTGTTGATCATCAATCTTTCTGTGTGTGTGTGATTCCAGTCTATGCTCCTTCTTTGTTCCCCAGGCCTCCCGTTGCCCCACATTAGCGCAATCCTATATATCTGTTGTAAAATATATCTTCTACTATATATAAACGTGAGAATGTTAGTAACATTTACTTGCATAAAAGAGATTTCATGTCAAAAAATGAAACTTGAGCATAAAATTATTTGTAATTTCTAGTGACGAAATGGTGACAAAGCCAATATGCTCACAAACATCATTATTGCACATCCACCATATTGCGACACAAGGAAAAATCTGTCTCCCAATTGCGACTTCTTAATTGTAGGTTTTTGCGCACAACAATTCTTTAGTATTGTAGTAATCTGAATTATTAAACCAGCTATTAAAATGAACAACATAAAAAAGTACAAAGAACTAAACAAGCTACAAGCAATTAAAGGAAGAAAGCATACTAAAATGAATAATAGTTGAAATTAAATAACTGGAAACAGGATAGTGCAGAATTGTAAAGGAATATAATGCGAATTTGCTGTGAGACTTTTCTGATGCCTCCACATGTACTAACGCCCCCTCATTATATGCATCCGTAGAAAACTTAACTTACTCATCCTGGGGGCAACTCACATTCTTCGCATACCATCGATATTACCCATTTCTTCAACTGCGCCTCCTGATTATGGCCCCGCCCCTTTTTTTTTTTTTTTTGTTCAAATATAGCCCCGCCACTAAGCTTGTAACTTTCTGACTTTTTTGTCATCATGATCCATGCAAACAAGTGGCTAGACATGGCTTTATCGGTTGTTGATCGCATTTTTTCTTGGTTGCTGATGTTGGACTACTAGTGCCTTGGCCCAAGTTCTTAGCTATTTTGGGCCAACATAACCAGTGTCTCGATAACTGACAATATCAACATATCTCCCCCTACATCCTTTATCAGCTAGATTTTCTCTTTTTTAAATTTTTTTTTTTGCAAGAATCAACTAGATTTTTTAAATCTGCTACAGAAAGATATACGTTTTTAATTTAAAATTCCAATAAAACTATATAGTCATTCATCATTATCTCTTGACTTCCGAAACATTATAATAAAATTAACTCAACATAATAAATACTATTAGATAAAAGTAGATTAAACATTAACCCAATTCTGTTAAAAAAAAAGCCCAAAACTAATGATCTATGAAAGTATATATCTTTATTGCTGCTACTATTAATTGTAGTTAGAATTGTCAACTATGGGTCAAAATTCGTGAATTTGCCCATCCAAATCCTACTCATGGAGAAGGTTTGGACTGGTTTAGACTGCCATTTCAATAGTCCATTTAGTGGGTAAACTTTTTTAGCGAAGCCCACATAACTCATGAACCCATATATATAACTGCCTGAATGTACCACAGGAACAAACAACCTCATTTAGTTGGCAGGTTAAGTATCATATACCTTCCATCCCAAAAATTTAAATTATTAATAGTATATAAATAATTTTATATTTTTAATACATCCTCTCATGCAAAATTCTGTTAAACTTTAAGTGTGAACAATACATAAACACTCTAAAATTCAACTTAATAACAACCTGACAATTCAAGAGAAAGGTTGTTATTAGACAACCACCAATCAACATAAAAATTTATCAAATCCAATTACTATAATTTATTTATCATTGAGAATAAAGAATAATGTAGTCAACTGCATTTAAGCGATCTACGGTCAAACATTCAAATGGGAGTGAAGACAAAAGAAGACTTCAAAACAAAGAAAACAAAACAGCAGAGTACAATGTTGCTAGCATAGGACCCTGGACAAATTCAATCAGCTTCTTTACCAGTGTTCTGACAGTAAATCCTGAGCAACTTTTCTTCCACAGCCAATTCCAATGCCTATGGAGAATTTTCTGATACACTTTCATATCATATAGGTTGTCCATATAATTTAAAGATGATCTTGCATCCGCGTCATATCCAGGCATCAATTTCCATGAAATCCATCAAATATTAACACCATGGAGAAACACCAACAGTATCATTCCCGGTACTCTAATCCAAAGCCTAGCCCATCCAGTGAAACACCAACTGTATCATTCCCGGTACTCTAATCCAAAAATTAGCCTAGCCCATCCACAACTTCAATACTTTATCCTTACCACCAGAGGCTACCTTCTCTCCATCGGGACTCCAATCAACAGAAAAAACCTTTCCGCAAGAAAATAGACACAGATAAGCCATCGAAATGGAAAAATAGTTTTTCAAAAAATGCAAGTTTTGTTATGTAAACGGACATACTTCATCGGCATGGCCTGGAAGATCTTGCTTCAACTTACGAGTCCGAATATCCCAAACCTTGATAACCAGTAAAAGGTCAAACTTTTGTTTTCCACATGAAATTTGACGTATTCTAATGTACAAACAAAACTAAAAAAGTTCATTGATATTTACTCGCATCCTTCATTGAAAGAAAAGGAAATTTGTGCTTACCTTCAGCGTAGAATCTTTACTGCCACTTAACAGGAGCCTACTGTCTGCAGACCAGCTGTACAGTAAAATCCAATATACTGAATTACAATTCTCAATGAAATATATCTGGTTTCCAGTTCAAAATAAGATGGAATCACTTAAGTTGTACCTGATCTGGTAAACAGGCCCAACATGGCCACGAAAGGCAGTAACAAATTTCCCTGTAGTGCCATTCCATAATTTGACAGATTTATCAAAAGAGGCACTTGCCACCCATTGCCCATCAGGTGAAAAATAGACATGGTTCACAAGCTGTCAGCAAAAAAGTTTGAATTATATCATTACTACACTCAAGATTGAATGTGTATAATTGTATATAAACAAAATTGTAACTTCATAGAGTTTGTGACTAAAATTAAATTAGTATAACAATAAAACCATTTCCAGCTAACCTAACAAATAATGAGAGATAGACAATGGTAAATAGTTATATTTATAGTTTGGATCAGACAAATATTTATAGTTTGGATCAGACAAGCTGAAGCACGAACTTCAGTGCCTCCAGCAGTTGGGACATCCAAGGCTGCCCAAGAACAGGATCTCAATAGGTTAAATAAAACTTCTTATTCTGCCTTTATGGGTAGGAAGAAACCATATTACATCAGAAAGAACTCTTCCAAAACATATTTTGTTACCAAATAACACTGATACGAACTCAAGTCACATTGCAATTTTAAGAAAAAATTATTTTGGTTGATTCTTGTGGATATTATAAAAAAAAAAAAAGAAAAAAAATTGCACCTGCTGATGGCCTGTCATGCGAGTTTTCGGGTGCTTGCTGGTGAAGGGTTCCCAAAGGAACATGGTAAAATCATCAGATCCAGAAACCAATCTTTCAGGGGCATTGCCTCTCATTGTATTGTACCTTTCAAGAGCAACCTAAATTCATTCAGTAGCATAGGGTGGTATTAGTAAAACAGATGGAAGGAAAAGTTCATAGACAAAATAATGTCAAACGTATAAACTGGGAAACCAGAAGATAAAAAAAGGAGAAAAATGAAATATTCAATGGATTGAAAATGACAACTGCTCAAAAAATAGCTATGAAAACAAAATAGACAACTATAAGGAGAAAAGAGAGATCAAACTTACCCCGAAGGCCCAAAATAAAAAATATATCAGGCATAAGAAAAACACAGGCTATTTCTATAGTGCCACTATGGAATTATAGTGTATGAATACATTATAATATCTTTATCATTGAAATTTTTGTTTGTATACGTGGACAATTATTAGTTTATTGAACTGAGATAATCATAATTATCCATGTGTACACAAAAAAATTCAACGGTGAAGATATCATGATGTATTCATATACTATAATTTTATAATGTATTGAAGAATTGACCTAATCTAATAGAAAGCAAGGGTGTGATAGAAAACATCCTTCTGAGCTATGAACCATGCAAGTCCCTCTACCATATGGCAGGGCATCAAACAGAACAAGAATTCAAACTTCAAAGAATAGTTATTAAACCCAAAATGGACTGAGCAGGCCAAGGATCAACATTTCACTATTTCAACCACTGGCTCATAGGTTGAACTGCAGTCCGCAGGTTTAATAAGATAAATTTTATAATAATAAATGTTATAAAATAGATATATTAGAAAAAAAATTTAATAAAAATATTAAATTAATCATTAGAAAAATCTTAATTAGTAAGAATAGTTTTGAAACTATTCATATTTATATACTATTAAAATAAATTTTTAAGGGATAAACCAAAATATAAAGACATTAGTTATTCATAATAATTTTATGAGTGTTATATAGAACACCAATCTAAATATCTTTCATTCTTTATTTTTTATTTGAACTCTAATATTTTTTTAATTAGTACCAAAAATCCTCTACGAAAAAAAGAACTATATGCTTTATTCTAATAAATACATGGAAATGTATTAAAAATATATCACTCAATAAATTTAGACAAAAATATTATTAGTAAATTCAAATATATCTGATACACAATTATTCCAAAAGTAACAGGTATACAGATTTAGGGAATAAATGAAATTTTTAAAAAATTAAAATAACATTTTAATGATAATTTGGTAAAAATCAAATAATAGAATTTCCAAACTTCTATTGTTAAATCTTTTTAATTATTATTGTTTTAAGCATCTTTCTTAAATATTAGCCAATAAAATATATTTAGAAGTTATTTTCTTTTATTTTTAAAAAAATAATTTAGCATTGTAAATATAATATCATGCAAAAAATATAGCAAGAAGCAAGTTGCCTGTTGGCATTCACAGCTTGCCTTCCACTATGAAGACCAGGGGTATGATCCCTGACTATGCCTTTTTTTTTTCCTGGAAAAAACCCGCCAGGTTTGACATCATCACATGAATTGCAGTTGATTACTACTATTAAATAAACTAATAGTTACCTTCTTCATTTCCTCCGGAGATGAATATTGTTTTTCAGTATGATCAAAAGCTCCAGTGCGAAGAACAAATTCAGTGCTCAATGCTAAAGAATTAACCCAATGTCCATGTCCCTGAAATAAATATCAAAATATGAAGAAAATAGTATGGACAAGTAAAGTGAAGTATACTGATGTGACAACACTAAGAAATAGTAAGTGCTGAATATCAGCAGGAATTAAAACAGAAAATACAACAACAATGAAAGCATCTGATGCAAATAAAAAAATACTCATAATCAGATTCCTATGTACCAGAATTATGCTTTCTTTGTTATTCCATAATTCGACTTATTAAAATAAATTTCAAAGAAGAAAGATTCTTATTGTCTTATTAGGAAACATAGAACATAAACGCACATAAAACCCAAGTATTAGTAAAATCCTCCAAGATATAATGAGAATGGTGAAATTGCAAAATAAGATTGTACTAGATTAATATTCAATCACATTTTCCTGAAAGCCAGCATTTCTGGCTTCCTAGATCAACCACTTATCAGATAAAGGAATGGGGAGTGGTTCGAATTCATACACTAAAAAAGAAAAGGATGGCAAGCTTTTAATGCATTGAACAAAAATTCCTATAAATAGAAATTCCAATTGGCAGCTAAACTGGATAAGGCACATGAAAGATAATGTTAAATAATTTAAATGAAGAAAAAGTTCACACCAGACAAGAAACAAGGAGTTATGCAGAATAATAATAAACAAGTTTAAAACAAGCAAATAAAACGTTCAACTACTACAACCCCAAAGGGATGAGGCTCACCTTCAGTTCACGAATTAACTTCCCTTGTGAAGTTTCCCAAACTTTGATTGTACAATCCTGGGAGCTGTAATTATAAAAATGATATGGTTAGGCTGCAAGCAGTAATACAGAGTGAAAATTAGCCATTAAATTAGAGAAAAAAGGGGAAAACCCCTAACCCATACCACCAGTTACTATGAGAATCATGATTAGTTGAGTTAAAAGTCTGAAAATAAGATCTCTGGACTAAGTAACATGAGTTAACAGCTTAAAATCATAAAATGCTTTATATGCAGTTTTCAGTAAATGGCTTTTTGAAGAATTTTTGACTAAAACAGTGGCTGAGGTGAACCCATATAACACCAGACTGCACCATATACCTAAACATCATATAATGCACCCAAGTTGCAATCCTTTGACTTACACAAAACCAAACCTAATACGCCTATCTTGGATAACATTTTGAAATTGGCAGAAAAAGCAAGCAAAGTGGGTCAAACCCACATCTTCAAACAAAAAAAATACATCAAGAAAATAAAGACTACCTAGAGAATGAAAAGAATCACAGCTATCATTACAAGACACATAATTAGTTAAAGCAGCAAGAAACACCAATGGAATCCCCATCCAACAAAACAATGACAGTAAAAACATTTTTTTAGGTCTCAATGGGAATTTAGCCCAAATGAGTTTTTCATTTCCCCAGGGGATGGGTTTTCCTATAGATCAAAGTACACTAGATATCTCAAAAATAAAATGGGTTTCAAGTACTAAAACCTCAATGGCTCAATGAAATATAAGTCTTTTGTGAACATGAAATCTTGAATTAAAAGATCTCTCATCAAGAACTTGATATAACAGCAGAGTTACTGTGCTAATATCCCATTCATTCAATATAAGAGTTTGAATATTGAGATAAACATGACTAAAAACTGCAAAGAAAGTGGAAGGAAAGAGGGAGACAATACCCTGTATAAATCACACCATCTCCGCCCCATTTTACGCATGTTATCGCAAGTGTGTGGCCGCTGAGACAGATAACACATTTCCTTGAAGAGATATCCCATATACGTGCATCCCCATCTTTGCTGGCACTCACAAAGCGACGACAAGGAGCATTCAGGTGGACAGGTTCCCAAGAGATACCGGTAATCCATTTCTTATGGCCCTAGATTAAGTATACTTTAAATTTTGGGGTCCAAAAAAAATTGTAATGGCACAATACTCTTTGAACAACATCATCAAAGTAAAAACTCTGACCAACCAAAATAATAATTTATCTAAAACCTCTCCATTACAGTTGTATTTTCTCAGGAAACCCTGAATCAATAATGCATGATGTTCTTTTCTTTTTTATTTTTGGGGTAGAGAGGGAAGAAGAGTGAAGCAGAATCAAGATGGACAAGACATGTGTACTTCTTCTAACTAAAGCATAATGTAAAACAGGTGAGCAAGGAAACAATACAGTGGCCAGGGGGTGAAAGTATAACGAACACCCACACAGACAACAATCTTTTCAAAAGTTTAAGCTTTAAGTTTAAGCACTGCTTTATCCATCCAAAAAAGAGTTTACCCTCTGATGTCTTCACAGAAAAAATTCTTATTTGTTTCAAATTCTCAATTAGTTAAGAGAAACAAACAAGTCAAATAGGTTGGAAGACTGTTGCAATAATCACAAAGTATCTAAGACTAGCAGTAAGATTCATAGAGAAAAACTCTCTTTGTTTCACAAAACAAGACAATAGTGGAAATACTTTATGCATATATTATCAGGAAAGCTCTAATACATATCTGCATTCCCATTTTAGTATACAAAATTCTCAGTGAAAATTTCTGTTGATCGAAAATTTAAAGGTAGTTGTTGAGGGCAGAAAACAAAATGTCAGACAATAGCTGTTAATGGTTATCCAAAACAGTGGATGATCAGCCATAAGAAGTTAGGGTCATCTGGAGGAGGTCAACCACTAGCTTAAGGTGATCAGACAACCACTAGAGAGAATCTTTAAACTAAGGCTTTAACTATGGTAAACCAATTGCAATAACGCTATTACTTCATTTTCAGTTTTCACACTAATGGTTTGATTCTATAGAACCGTGACTTGATTCCTAGAGGCCCTAGTGTAAAAATATAGGCCAGGACAGCACAATTTTGTGATAAATGATAAATTTTACCCCCTTTCTGTGTTTGAAGCTAGCCAAGATATAGACTAAGCAAGCCTTGCCTTTTTTTTTTCTGTTTTACATCTCCAGACAACTAGTATTATGTACCAAACCAAATCATTAAAATTAAAATAATCTTACCATATTAACCATTGATTTTTAACAGTGCATCATAATTTGCAATATATAACCTTCAGTGGCATGCTCTCAAAATATGCTTTAATGCAAAATTAAGATAACAAAATGAAACAAGATTTATAATAGTAATTAGTAATTCATGGTTGAAGACTTTACAATCAGTGAATTGCCTGATGGCTTTCCAGTTTGAGGGTCCCAACACTGAAGTTCCCCAGCCTTGCTCCCACTTACAAGATGCTTGCCATCTGGTGACCATGCAATACAAAGGACCCAATTTTTGTGTCCTGCATAAAATGTAAACAACTATCAACAATACATCATGTAATAATTGCATAGATATATGGCATATTCTCATTAAAGCTGCAGTAAACCAGAGAGTGCACGTGATCAACTATTTGGATTATAAAATATAAGAAAAAAGGAACAAAAAACTAAGTGAAATATATTTAGCCTACACAATCTATCAGTGTTTTTTTCTAACATAGCAATCTCAAGCATAAGTGCATAACCTGGTGATTCTAATTTTTTTTTTGCATGAATTAAATTGATCACTTCTGTTTTATACTGAGAGGAGGATGCTTAAATACCATTTAATTTGTTTTTTGTTTAATTAACGAAGAAGAAGAAGAAGTTATTTTTAGCAGGCACCAAGAATATCTTATCATCTGTAAATGTCAAACCTGTGCATGTGTACAATGGTGTCTGAGTGTTAAGGTCCCAAAAACGAACAGTGGTATCCCCAGAACCACTTGCCAGCTGTTGCCCATCAGGACTGAAGGCAACAGTCAGTACAGCTTCTGCATGACCTACAATCCCAACAACTTGAATTTCAGAGGATATGGCAATACAAAAAGTATATTGCTGAAACCATATTGCTAAAATCTATGCAATTAAGCTAAAATCTTCCAAGAGCCAAACCATATTGCTGAAAAGATATCCAAACTAATGCAAAAAGTATGAATATTAGATATCAAGTACTCCCATCTAGTTTGTACCCAAAAAAAAAAAAAAAAGTACTCCATTCTGATTTCAATAAATAGTGCAAGACCTAATACAGTCAGAAAATGAAATAGCTCAACAGAAAAAACTGCCAACGGAAAAACAATAGTCATACAGTCATACCAGTTAAATTCACATTTACATGAAAACAAGCGCATATGAAGAAGGCTAGGGGGGAGGGCAGCAGCAATAGGAACCTCATAAGTGAATTAGCATCTAATAAAGCATAGATGCTTTACATTATTTAGCACATATAATTTTTGTTAGATAAAAATTCAGCATAAAACAGTATAGGATATGGCTGGAAGAATAAAAATATCTTTTATACCAGAAATAGTTGCTGAACAACGATTCACAGGACGAATCCGAAAAATAGCTTGAGGTTGATAAACTATAGGCAATACCTTCTCCACCGAAACTGCAAATAAGTGAAATGACATAATAAAGGAAAAGCAACATTAGTACAAGAAAAAGCATATAGACCAGTCAATGAAATGCTTTGATCAATAAAAATTTCTGTTAGATGCTGAAAGTTGACAATTGACATCACTATTTGGTTGTAAACCTGACTAACCTTTGTTTTTCTCCAAGTACAATCCAAGTGGCACAAGGAGCTCCTCGTCTGATATGTAGAAAGCATATGGTAATTTCTCCTCCTAAAATGTGAAAAGGAAGGTCAGGCTGATATTTAATCATATCTTTTGGGAAGACGTTTTACAGTAGATTTGCCAAGCTAGTGGGTTTTGGAGAGCTAGCCTGTGTGCCGGTCACGGTGTCTAGGGTGGGTCGTGACACAAATTTTGTAATTCTATAACTCAGCCATGAAACAAGTAATTAAAGGAAGCAAAGAAGAACATATCAACAAAGTAGAAAAGGCTTACATTTTTTAGAAGCTTATTGACAATCTGTTGGAGCTGTGTTGGACCAGCGTTCTGAGGTAGGTACATAGGAGCTCCCAAAGGAGTTCCATCTGGGTCCGTCAAAAGGCACATCACATTGTTGATTATCTCCCTCTTCTCCACCTCCTCTACCTCCATTTTTTAACTTCCCCAAATTCAAATTACAGTTATCGTTCTCTCTACTCTCCAGTGCCAATGTTGATACTTTCTGAGAGACTCTCGAAATTGTTCCTCTTGTTTTAGCTGAGCTGAGGCCTCTATTCTTTCTTCTTCACAGGGTTACTTTGTATTTAAGTTGCGCATTAGGGCCTGCAACTCCAGCTTAGTGAGTTACTGTTTCTTGCTCTTTGGATGTGATATATATATATATATATATATATATATATTACCTTTTTTAATAGTGTGATATATTCATTTTTATTATGAATACCAAAAACTTCAATACAGTTTTGTATTTTCACATTTTGGCATAAAAATTATTTTTTTCCAAAAAAAGTTTAGGGTGAAGGAGAGGCTCTTCTCATTTTAAAGGTCAAGATCAAACCACCAACCTCAACAACAGCTAGATTACATATTACCTACCAACAGAGGACCTCACGATTCGAACCTAAATCATGCAATTGTCATGACGCAAAAATTATATAATAAAAATAATTCATTCATTTTTTATTATTTTTAATTTATTTTATAATCAAATATACATATATCTTAAAAATATTTTTTATAAAATAACTCAAATGATAAAATTTATGATTTTTTCTATATCTTTTTTTTTGTTAACTCATTGTTCTGGCACTCTCGATTATTAATGAACTACACCCAAGTGAGTTGATGTATATATTCTTCTTTAAACACATTCTTTTTAATTTTTTTTAAATGCATATACATGTATACCAGTGTTTCTTTTGTCTAATTTATCTATCTATCTATATATACAATAAAACTGACTTGAGTTTAATAAATGCTACTAATGACTATTTTAAGATAAATACTTTGAACACTAACTTAATTCAGATAAAATTACTAATCTGGAATCTCACTCCTCCTTCCTCTCATGATTTAAGATAAGTACATTAAATTTGTCTTAAATTTCATATATTCAGATGAAACCACTATTATTGATACTCAACTTCTTTTTTATAATGAATACAAATTAAAATTATTTTAAATTATCCTATAAATAATCTAAAATATGTATTAACCAATGCATATTATGAGAACAATTAGTATACATATATGTGGAACTAAAATGTTAAGAATAACACATTTTTCATCATAATTATTACGTTCAAACAACAATTTTAAAAAACAAAAGGCAATAAATTAGAAACAAAACTAGAATAAAATGATTATATTGACACCAAATAATATTTTCTTCTTTATATAATAATTAAAAGTGTGTTAATGGATAAACAAATTAGTTAAATTACTTGTTGTTAGACCCCCATTGAGGAAGGTATAACGTAGGAAGAAATTTAGAGGGCATAGGGGACCACCATCAGTGGGGACTGATGAGGAGGAAAGGGGAATTGGACCACCACTTCGTGGGAAATCATGCTGGAGGGCAAACTAATCATGACAAGGATAACAGAATTCCTAGGTGGCCTGGAGAGAGAGAAAGCAAGGAGGAAACAAGTGGAAGCAAGGATATAGAAGGCGGGGAGACTGAGAAGACACTAAGCAAGAATTAAGACAAGGGACCTGGTGTGGAGGCTGCAGACCCCTCGAAGTGTTTGCATTATCTTTTTGTTTCAGTGTAGTCTACATTTCTTTTGCTATTTGTACTCAATTCCTATTTCAATGTAGTTTACATTTCTTTTGCTATTTGTACTCAATTCCAGCTCTAAATCCATAACAGGGCTTTGTTAAGGAAAGTTATTTTCAATGAAGTAATACACAAATATAAACTAATTATACAACTGCAGGGTAAATGCCTAATTAGCATTACTCATTATACACACATATATATGTACATATATTGAGAGATCCACTTTTTCACGTAACACCAATACATATATAGGAAATATTCTGATATTTTGAATGTCGACTTTAGGCCCCAGCCAAAAAAAGCATGGTCAATATCATGATCCATAATTGCTGTTACATGACTGTTTGATTATTTAAACAACTTCATCTGTTTTTCTGTTTTATGTTATAAAAGTTTAAATGAAGAGTGACTCAGGGAATGACAATTTCAGATGTGTTACTTCTATCTTAGTCTTAACCAAGACTACCTAGATTCAGAAACGGTAAAATTTTTCTGACTTTTATATAAGACTTAGCCAAAAGTCCCAATAAGAAAATTCATTAAAAAAAGAACCAGTACCATGCATAATTAATTTGCATAAAGATTTGAGAATACCGCGCACAAGTGGAGGATGATTATGGGATCCTGTAGGTTGTATATATTACGTCATTCATTCTAAACCAAATCCTCACTCCCAACTCCCCATCCTTCTCCCCTTCATACGGCCTGCTCCACTATTCTATGCAATACCTTCTCCTTTTGATTTTGATAATTTTTTTTAAAAATGCAATAAATTGGTGGAGAAGATGGAAACTCACCTTATAAAAATTGCAGTTTGCAAAACAGCTTTAATGGAGGTGTGGAACTCACTTTCAGCCTAACCATCAACCAAAGATGTCAAAGAAATTGAAAAAAAAACCAAAGAAATTGAAAAAAAAAAAAAAAACAGAAGCGAAGCAGTGGAGCACGAACCAAATCAGTTATGGGCAGCGGCGTAGGAGGGTGGGGCGGCGACAGCTTGACTACGCACGCACGAACCACCACGTAGAGACGAAACGAACCACCACCACGCACCACCGTCCAGAGGCGCAGAAACAACGGTGCACGAGCCGGTGCCAGCACACACAGACGAAACACAGGCACTGGATTGTGGTCGTCCGGATGGGAGGGAGGGGGACAGGGGCGCAGGAGCCAGCAGTAGAAACGGGATAGGACTTAGTCAATACTCCCTAGGTTTTTTTTTAATAAATTAAAGAATTATATTATTTTATAAAATTAAATTATTATTTAAAAATAAATATTTTAATTATATAATATAATTATAATATATAAAATAAATAAAATAAAATAATTAAACAGACCGGTCTATTAAGCCTAAAAGACTTCTTTTTAGGCCTTTAACCTAACTTGTTTAATTAAATAAACTTTTTAAAAAGCCATAACATGGCTTAAATATTAAATACAAAGACAAGCGGCCTATCTCACCTTTATCTATCACTGACCAAAAGTTAAAAAAAGAAGCATTACATGGAGGATGAAACCTTTACCTTAAATCATGGTATTAAAATGTGGACCGCATCATATGATGCAGCTGCAATATTGCAGTTGCGTTGAAAGGTGATCTCCATTTGCACTGCGGCGGTAGTATTGTAACCGTAAAAATCACATCTCAGCCGCAACGTTGCGGTTTTTATATAAAATTTTAAAAAAAAATATTTAGTTTATTATTTGTCAAAAAAACTTCACAGCCGTCACGGTTGCAACCCGCATTATAATAGTTGTAACGTCCACCATCGCAGTAGCCTTAGCGTAACTGTAATTATAATTTAAAATCCTGCTTTAAACTAAAGCTATTGGCATGGAGATTTGAAGTAACAAAACCTAATAGCTCGGAATATGTACATGTCTAATAAGACTAAAAGTAAAACAGTAATATTAAATTGATATATTCACAACTCTTAACCAAAAAAAATTTTCTTTGATATATTGCCAATTCCTACAACATTACCAAGGGAAATGAGTAGCCACACATGTACCCAAAACTTCAATTGAAGCATTTCATTAAATAGTTGTTGTCGTAACACATAGTCCTAAATTACAGCTATAAACAATTATTTATACACTTCATTTATAAATAACAATACATCAAAAGAACTATCTAACCACTACTAAATTAAAACAATATCTTCAGTAACATTCAATTCGCTTCCACTCCATTCATAATAGGAGCATACATCTTTACTCAGATACTGTAAACTCTAAAAACACCATATTTAAAGAGGATGAGAATTACACATTCTCAGTAAGACTTTAAACCATACAAAAATAGTTAAGAAAACTATGATACTTCCAGTTATATATCATACAGAAAACTATTTTATGGACAATGTTAATCATTAAAATATGAATAATTCATAACAATTCATCACACATTAAGTTTGCTATCAGTCACTTGACTAATTCTAGGCTTCCTACCTTAATTAAGCAAACACTAGCCCTAAACCCTACACCATAAACCGTAAACACCAAATCCCAAACCCCTAAATCCTAAACATCAAACCCCAAACTCCTAAACCCCTAAACCCTAAACCCCTAACCGCTAAACCCTAATCCTTAAATCCTAAACCCTTAACCCATAACCCCTAAACCCTAACCCAAAACGTATAAACCCTAACCCCTAAACCATAAACCCTAAGCCCTAAACCCGAAACCCTAAGTCTTAAATCCGAAACCCTAAACCCTAGACCCAAACCCCCTACAAACCCTAAAACCCCAAAAACCCTAAACCCAAAACCATAAACCCTACACCCTAACGCCTAACCCCTAACCCCTAAACCCTACACCCTAATCCCAAGCTCCAAACTCCAAACCCCAAACCCGAAGCCCTAAACCTGAAATCCTTATCCCTAAACCCTGATCCCAAGCCCCATCCCCCAAACTCCAAACCCCAAACCCTAAGCCCTTAACTCGAAACCCTTATCCCTAAACCTTATATTAAATTAAAAGTAGAGTAAATTTTAAATTTTTTACTAAATGATTATGACAAACTGGTGTTAATGAATATGTATTAATCACTGGATGAACATTTTTTTTTTGTTGGTTTTTAGACGCAAAGTCTGTTTACAGGTTTCAAAAACGTTTAAAGATCTCAAACGAATTCAAAAATTCACAATAACTACTTTAAAATAGGACAAATAACTACACTGATGATCAAGATATAAAATAAACAAGAATGGACTTTATATTTAGTATATAAAAATTAGTTGCACTAATGATTAAGGTCAAGTTTGGTTAATAAGAGAACAAGAATGGACTTTATGTTTAGTATATAAAAATTAAAGAAATAATATAAAATAAACAACTACATGACAATAATACTACTACATGAAAAAATAATTCAATATGTATATTTTAATTTATTTTGTTACAATTATTGTCTAAGCTTGTATATAATTCTAATAGAAGAAAGTATACGTACCCTTAAACTTTAAATCATTTGTAATTAATCCCTGAACTTTAAGAAGTATTATAATTAATACCTAAATTATAATAATTATACAAATCAACTTTTTTATTCATTTTTTATTTATTCTAAATTAAATAAAAAAAAATTTAAAATGAATGCAAAGATTGATTTATGTAATTATTATAATTTAAGTATTAATTATGATAATTTTATAATTAAAAAAATTATTATCAAATGACCCAAAGTTTAAAAGTCTGTATGCTCTTTTTTTAATTTTAATATAATGACAATTATACCCATAATATTGGTTATTGTAACAACAGCAATGTGGTGGTGACAATCACAATGATAGTGGTGGTGGAAGCGGTTGGCATCAATGATATTGACAGGATGATAATCATCATGATGATGATAATAATGATGTAGTGGGCAGAAAGTCGATGATCATCATCAATGACACAATCATATGGTAGAGATAAATTGCCATAAAGCAATGATGGTGAAGGCAGTATATGGTAATGGAGGTGGATACGGTAATGGAGGTGGTGTGGTGCCAGGGCTGTGTCAGTGGTGCATTAAGGCAACGATGGTGTGGGAGTTGCCGGTGGCAATCGAATATACTTTCAAGCCATTCATATTCCCATTTCTATTCCCTGCCCCAAACTCCATTCAAACAAATGCGACCTTTGTTCTGACTTCTGCTCATCATGGAGAAGGAACCAAACGTGCCTTAGT
Organism: Castanospermum australe; assembly: GCA_019955255.1. Classification (NCBI taxonomy): domain Eukaryota; kingdom Viridiplantae; phylum Streptophyta; class Magnoliopsida; order Fabales; family Fabaceae; genus Castanospermum; species Castanospermum australe. The sequence continues at coordinate 2,520,059 of NSJW01000441.1, read as the reverse complement.
TCTGATGAGTAATACAGGTGGCTCCATGGCTATGTTCTACCTCAGCACTATATTCATTTATCAAACAGATATCATCTGACCGCGTATTTGCAGAAGAGGGTTATTTCCATTATGGAATATTTTCTGCCACGAGTATGAAATACAATGGGGGCACCAAAAATAAATAAAAAAAGTTCCTATCACCATTACCTTAGCCAAATTAGGCTTCAGATGTGCTTCTGAACATCACCAGCCGTTATCTGTAGAAATAGATTTAACATCTCGATCAAGTAAAGAAACCAGTTGTGATTTGATAAAACCAATTTCAATTCCCAAACTTGCCCATACTAATGAACTGGAAAATTTACACAATAACGTCAATGAAATGCTACTACATGTATGCAATGATGACAACAATGGAACCAAGCAGCAGCCACACCTCAATTATTTGGGAAGTGCAACAGCACAAATGGATCATTAAATTCACAGTTCACCAATCAGTTAAAACCTATCTTGCTTAACACTTCAGATCCATCTCTCTAGCCAAATCATTCACAGCATCTTCTTCAACTTTCACATTATCTTCATCAACTGGCTGAGAACAGATATCTAAAGCCTGCAAGAACCAAATTGAGTGAGACAAAATTTATAGTGATGACGCACTTTGCAACAGAATGCAGCGATACTTGTGTGTCTGCATGCATGTTTAATGTCTATGCATTTGTGCTTTATGTTATTAAATTCACCTTTGTGCATGTTGTCTCAGCTACTGCAGTATCGGAGCCTCTCAAATGCTCTCCAGTTCTTCCATGGCCCTCCTGGAATGGTAAGCCGACATTATAAAATTGTACAAAGTTCCATATCACAATTTTTTTTGTAAACTCATGTATGGTTTTCAACAGAGGGAGAACGTACATTACCAGTCAAAGGATTGCAAAAAAAATAAAAAGCAATGCATTGAAGAGTTACTCAATAAATGGTATATGGGCATGAGTTGCATAATACAAGAAACAGCTGCAACCAGAGACTATAATTGCATATCTCCAGTCCCAAATATCAACAGGTTGTCTATTGATATCAAATAAAACTGTTGGTAACTAGAAATGCATGTGAACCTGAGCTGATGGTTGATCATAAATCATATCTTGCACATTTATTTCATATCTTTATTATGTTTATTGGATATTTATCTCTAATTGATTTGAATTGATAATTTATCATAGGTAGATTAATTCGGGATCAATTCTGCATGCAAATTAGGGAAATTAATCAAGGGAAGTCAATAAAGAAGGAGAAAACAATATTTCGTCAAAGACTACTAAAGGAAACTTTTGTTGTCAAACTTCTTGTAGTATTTTGGGCATAACTCTTGCTCTAGAGATCCAATTGAGGTAATTCTAGTGACATTAGAAAGCTAAAAGACAGATCTACAAATCTTATGTTGATCACTATTTGTAATTCTGCCGTCTTCAAGTAGAAAAATCCACCACAAGTCGACGCAAGTCTTTGAAGGCGCTGACAACTTGTAACCCTAGTTGCCTTATGTTCTTTAAAGGCTATAAAAGGAATAAGGAGATCATAGTTTAGGAGAGCTTGGGGCTCAAAGCTCAATTCTGGGTTCGAAGTTTTAGTTTTTGTGTTTTCTTTTCTTAACGTTTTAAGTTCTTTATTCTAAGGCTAAGATGAATCCAACTTAGAAGTTTTGTTTATCTTAGTTAATTCAATTACATGTTTCTTCTCTTTTAAATTTGAATTCAAATCAATTCTATTCTTAATGCTTCTAATTGTGTGAGCACCAATTTAGATGATTAAATAACATACACAAGACCGAAAGGTAATTGTATGAAAAGCATCTTGAATTAAGTTCCATGAATTGTGTGCATGGACTATTGTGCATGATTTGTGTAAATCATTTAACAGTCTCTTATGAGCACTAATGCAGTCTTAATATTGATTTAATCTATGCTTCAGGAAAATAAGGTTAGGTTAGTTTGAGGATAGTTTTAATATCTGCCCAAGAAAGAGTATTAAATAACTTAGGAGATTGGATCTTGATATTGAAAATTGAAGAACATGTATGTGAATTGACTAAGGTAACAAAAGGTCTAACAAAGTGAAATCTAAGCCCCCAGATCTCTGTCATTGATTGATATTTCATCTACTTTGTTTAAACGTTACTTTCATATTAATTCTTTTCTTTAATTATTCTTCTCAATTAAAATTAAGTAGTTTCAACTTTGGTAATCAAATTCAATCCCAATGGGAATATACTGACTCTTTTTGGATTCCTTTATTACTTGAGCGATTTGTGCACTAGCAGAAATCTCACAACAATTGAGGTTTTCCTCCATCTTGGTGACCATTCATTTATAGACAGACAGAACAAACTACACATAATTTTATCAGAGTATATGCGTAACATTATTGGAACGCTTGAGGGACAAAATAAAATGATTTAATCTTTTAAGTTCTATAAAGATCATATATATATATATATATATATATATATATATGATAGACCCGCAATCAATGAAGTGGTACTTGAAGCTGGATAGAAGAGAGGCATGACTGAGCTGTCTAGTGCTTCATTATGGCCCATTTTAATATTGGTTCTTTGGGAGGTACCCTTAGAATTGTCTTGTTTAGAGTGTTATACTTTTCTGTCTAAATCTACCTCCGTTACTGATATCAATAGAGGAAATTCAGTAAATAATACAGCATATCCATCTAATTCTGTTCCAGTTCTAACAGGCTTCTTTCCATCTCTAATTGTAAGTTGTGCAAGAAATGGGACAACTCAAGAAAATGAACAAAATTAAATGGGGTATTGCTTCATTTAAAGTCTGTAGGATTCTTAAGTTATCTATTTCAATGGCGAGGTAAACCAAATCTTCCTTGAGGAATAAAGGGTAATTTCTTAGTTGAACAGTGCGTTAACAAATGCCACAGGTACTGTTGATATGTTAATATGTAATAACTGTGGTTGCAACATATTGTATACCCGAAACCATCAAATTACTACATCTTAATTAATTACTTTTAAAACTAACAGAGAAACACATACCAGATCATTGAGCTGAGGTTCAACCATTTCTCTCTTTACTTTGCTCGAGAGAAGCTCACTGATTAACAAGGTAGCAAACTGAGGACATGATGATAATATGATATTTTGTGATAATAATTAAATTGGGGATAAAGCAAAATACCGTTCATCATCAATGTCCATGTCAGAATCTGGATCCCATCGCTCATGCTCATCTCCATCATCCTGATCTTCATCTGCCTGGAAAAATGTGATACATGAGAGTTCAAACATGATAACATTGGCATCAAATTTGAACCATGAAGCACTTTAGTAGGCTGATAAATAACGAAATCATGTCTAAAAACTGACATGCAAAAGTAAGCAAAATATTTACTGCAACATAGTCTCAACCAACCACCCACCCCCCTTTCATCCTTTTCTATCTCAATGTCCTTTCCTTTCTATGTGAATCAGTTGGTAAAAGTAAAGCCCATAGCCTTCCTTATAAAATGCTTTTCTAATTCATCAAGGAGGATGTGAGAAATGAAAAAGCTCTGCAACGTTTAGAGGGATTGGAAGGAAGTGGTAACATGTGCACTGAATTGCTGAGAAATGGGAAGAGAAAGTAAGCAAGTCCCTAAATGGTAACACCCACTCGGGGCAGGTACAACATTTTCAATCCTTTTCTGCACCATGGTTAGCAATTACTGGAGCTTCAACTATCAAATTTTCAAGATATCATTTCCACCCTGACCCCCAAAACAAAGGACCACTTGTGTATTTGTCTAAACAGACAAACAAGACTTGTGCAGAAGAGATAATTAATATGGGGAGAGAGAGAGAGAGAGAGAAAGAGAGAATGCAACCAGTCATGGAACAACTAAGAATAAAGGATAACATCAATCTTTCTTTGCTATTTTCCTTTCTTGCTAAGTTCATAAAGATAACTATTATCATGGTGGCTGGTAAAAGAAATTCTTATCTGATAGCTTCTACTGAAAACAAGCATATGTGAAACGGTAAGAAATATAGCATCTGGAGAAAATACAAGAAAATGAATAGCCGTAGAAGTTTACCTCTCCAAGATCATAATCAGGAGGCCTTTCCTGAAATTGGACACTGGGAGCATGCTGCAGCTTGGAAAGATTATCAAGAAGCCTAGAACGAATTTCATCTAGTAAATGACGGGTATTCTTGTTTTCCATGTTACTTGGGGCAACATGAAGGGTATAATCTGGACCAAAATACTCATAATACTCATGCTGTGGCATTTTGTCATCAACTTCTATTCCAAGAGCAACTCCTGTCTGCCTTAACATATAACACAACACATATACAATTTTATGTATTCGGATGATGTGGTCTATGCAGAAGAATGACTCAAATTATACATAAATATAGAAACACGATGAACAAGCAGAGAAGTGAGAATCAACAACGACATGACAAGTCACATTGAATACTGAGAGGCCTTAGGATATCTCAATGTATCTTCTATAGTTCACATTGAATACAAGACTAGTAAAACGAAACAATAATTCAACTACTCTGACCCCTATAGCATCATCCCTTCCTCTGAAATTTTAATGTCACTTCATGTTTAGCATTTTTTTTTTAATTACATATGAAAGATGGAGAAAATATTGGAATTTCAAGATAATAACTCCCCTTGTGGGTTGTCGCAATTGTAATTTCCGCTACTCAGACCATGCTACCTTATATTTAATGACGATAAATTGAATAAATGACAGAAATTTTAATCAATTAAAACAACATTCTACCTCATAGCACCAGCAACGAGCAACATTTCCGAATGGTGTAACCACCACCACCCACTAGCAGGAGGGGCACATTGAATGATCTCATGTATCTGACGCACTCTGCATGACCCCTAATTGAAAGATTAAAACATCCCAATCTGTCACCAGATAGAGAATCTGCACCGCACTGGAGAACTACTGCACCAGGCCTAAAAACTTCCATTACTTTGCCAATTATTGGTTTGAACAAGAAATGATAACTCTCATCATCAATCCCATCATCAAGCGGAACATTAAGGGAGTAGTATTTTCCCTTTCCATGTCCAATATCACGTACGTCCCCTGTACCAGGAAAATAATCGCCAAATTTATGGAAGGAAACAGTCATGACTCTGTCAGTAGTGTAGAAAGCTTCCTCCACACCATCTCCATGGTGGATATCAATGTCCACATATAGAACACGCTGCAACAAATGTAATATTAGCATTTTAAAATAGGAACAGACACAAAAGCTTGCAAACAGCAATCAGAGAAGTTCAGAATAGGTTAAATAACATTTCACCTCCATGAAGTTTTAGTCCAAATCAATTTTAAAACACCAAGTTCAAAACCTTACATTTTACCCCGCTCAAGTAAACATACACTTTACCCCCATGGAACCACTTGAAAATTCAGAAACGCTGGAATTGTTAATAACTTAATTAAAACTGACAATGCAGAGGTCATCCACCATGCCTGTGATAATTTTATTTGCCAAAAATTGCTAATGGAGTACATAGCCTTTTCCAATGTTCTGTTTTCTACTGTTTACAACCAGAATTCACAGCATCTCATTGTTCTTTTTTTCTACAGTTTACGGACAGAACTCCCAAACTCTCCTACTACTATGTTTTAGAAGACAAATCTCAATGCATCTTGATAAGTTCCATGAGATTTAGGCAAAAAGAAAATTGAGATTTGCAGTGTTTCTGAATATTCAAGGGGCAGTAGTTCATTCTTTGAAACTTGATGCGTGTAAATTGTGGGATAAATTGGTCTAATAAAGTTGGTTCAGGCAAAAACTTCAAGGGGTAAAGCGTTATTTACCCTTAAGAATAATTAAACTGCTCAAAACAATATCCAGAAGAAGCCTCATATACACCTTCTAGTCCATAACCAATATAGCAACACATATTTGTTACCTAAGCTTTGCCAATGGTTTTTTCCTATTGCTCAGAACATTGGAAAAGGCTATGTACTCCGTTGATAGTTCAACAGAGACAGAAACGGAGATATGAACTGAAATAGTAGTTTGTATTGATTCAAGCTGATATCAAAATGATTCAGCTACTGATTACAACTTGGAAAATAGATAAAGAACTGGAAAAATGGTAACATAACAGAAACGAAAATAACCCAAGCCTTTCGAGAGGGCTGGTCTCTCCCCAGTGAGACTCCAATCCAAATGCCTGATTCCTCTCCTTTCCTCCTCCTATTTAACCACACACGTCCCCCCTACACCGTCTGCTCCCCACTACTTCTAACAAACTACGTAACCACTGGCCAGCTCAGCATGCATAACAGAATTACCACCAAATAGCCTCTTCAGCTCCACAGCATGGGAGGTCTGTGTATCCTAACGGAATTGCCAGCTCAGCATGCATAACAGAATAGTTTATTCTGCATGGTGAGGTGGTATTCTGTACCTCTTCCTATAATAAACCCGTGATATTGGTGGTCTATCAATACTCCCCCCCAAAGCAACCACCTTGTCCTCAAGGTGAAAATTGGGGAATTGCTGCTGAATGGTAGGAACAGGCTCCCAAGTATTCTCAAAGGATGGCAAATTCTTCCACTTGATCAAAACTTCAGTCTGTCCTGTAGACGATTGTCGCCACTGAATGACTTCTTCCGGTTCCACTTGCAGTTCAAATTCCTCACTCAACATAGGTGGTAATGGTTGAGGTGTGCATGAGGTTGCTACAGCTTTTTTGAGGAGAGATACATGAAAAACAGGATGAATTTTGCTGGAATCAGGTAATTCCAGCTTATAGGCAGTCTCTCCAATCCGTTCTAGGACTTTGTAGGGTCCATAAAACCTGGGACTTAGTTTCTCATTGAAACGGTTAGCCAGTGATTTCAATCTATAAGGCTGCAGCTTTAAATACACCCATTCACCAATGTCCAAAGTAAGATCTCGTCGATGCTGGTCTGCTTGGACTTTCATTCGGTTTTGAGCTTGGATGAGGTGTCTCTGAAGCTCCTGGATGATGGAATCCCTTTCCCTCAATAATTTGTCAACTGCATCTACCGAAGATGACTGATCTGTTTTAAAAAGAGTGGGTGGTTCACAGCCATATAAGGCTTTAAAGGGAGTCATACCAGTGGAACTTTTATAGGTGGTATTATACCAATACTCAAGCCCAATGAAGCCATTTGGGCCATTGTTTTGGTTTAGGGCTGCAGAAACATCTTAAATAGGTTTCTAAACACCTATTGACTACTTCGGATTGACCATTTGACTGAGGATGATAAGCAGAACTGTATTTTAATTTCGTACCCGAGCTCTTGAAGAGTTCAGACCAAAATGTGCTCAAGAAAAGTCTATCCCTGTCAGAAACAATGGAGAGAGGGAACCCATGGAGTTTGACAATCTCCTTGATGAAGGACTCCGCCACTTCCTTTGCAGTATAAGGGTGGCAGAGAGGGATAAAGTGCGCATATTTGGTCAACCGATCTACCACCACCAATATTGTATCTAGTCCAAAGGCTTTAGGCAATCCACCCACAAAATCCATAAATATATCTGTCCAGACCTGTGTAGGTATCGGTAAGGGTTGTAAAAGGCCTGCTGGAGATAATGTTTGAGTTTTGCTTTGCTGACAAACTACACACCCAGCTACATAATCCTTGATAGTCCTTCTCATTCCTTCCCAGTACAATAATCCGGAAATTCTTTTGAGTGTCCGAAGAAAACCAGAGTGTCCTCCAACCTGTGAATCATGAAACTCATAGAGGATTTGTGGAATTAAACAGAATTGTTTAGAGATAACCATCCTGTGCTTGTAGAAGAGTCTTCCACCTTGCAAGGTGAAATTCTGGTGTGACTGAGAGTTTAACAGCAAGTCTTGCATCATTGCTCGCAGTTTAGGATCATTTTGCAGCTCATCTTCAATAGTTACTAGGCTCGAAAATTCCACTTTGGTAACAGCAGAAAACTGCATTTGTCTAGAAAGGGCATCTGCAACTTTGTTCTCCTTCCCAGGTTGATATTGCACTTCGAAGTCAAATCCTAGGAGCTTGGATGTCCATTTCTGTTGCTCTTCCCCCAAAATCCTTTGATCTGTTAGAAACTTCAAACTCCTCTGGTCAGTTTTTAACAATAAAATGCCTACCCAATAAGTAGTGTCTCCATTTCTGCACAACAAGCACAATTGCCATAAGTTCTTTTTCATAGACCGATTTTGTTAACGATCTTGGTGAGAAACTCTGGCTAATGTAGGCAAGTGGCCGATTGTCTTGCATTAGCACTGCACCAATTCCCTGTCCCGAAGCATCTGTGGTGACAGTAAAAGGTTTGTTAAAATCAGGCAATGCCAAAACTGGGACTGTTATCATAGCCTGCTTTAAAGCTTCAAAAGCCTTTTGTGGTTCAGTCCCCCATGTGAAACCTTCTTTCTTCAGCAAGTTGGTTAGGGGTTGTGCTATTTTTACCATAATCTCTAACAAACCGTCGGTAGTATCCTGTTAGACCCAAGAATCCACGAAGGCTTTTCACATCCTTTGGAGTGGGCCAGTCTGCCATGGCTGACAGTTTTTTGGGGTCTGCGTGGACGCCATCTGCAGATATCAAATAGCCAAGATACTCTACTTGCCTTTGCCCGAAACAACATTTCTTCTTATTTACATATAGTTGTTCCTGCTGGAGCACTTGGAATACCGACTTCAGGTGTGACAAATGTGAGTTCTGGTCTTTGCTGAAGATGAGGATATCATCGAAAAATACCAGCACAAATTTCCTGAGAAAAGGTTTCAGCACTTCATTCATCAGTGCTTGAAATGATGATGGTGCATTTGTTAGCCCAAAAGGCATGACTAAATATTCATAGTGACCCTCATGCGTCCTAAAAGCAGTCTTAGGGATATCTTCTTCCCTCATTCTAATTTGGTGATAACCAGACTTGAGATCCAGTTTAGAAAAAATTGAAGATCCCCCTAGCTCATCCAATAGCTCATCAATGGCAAGTATAGGAAATTTGTCTGGAACTGTCATTTTGTTCAGGGCCCTATAATCCACACATACCCTCCACCCTCCATCCTTCTTTCTAACCAGAATAACTGGACTTGAATAAGGGCTGACACTGTGCCGAATTATACCAGAATCCAGCATCTCATTCACAATCTTTTCAATCTCAGTTTTATGAGAATGTGGGTACCTGTACGGGCGTATGTTTGGTATGTCGCTACCTTCCTTAAGAATGATTGCATGATCCTGTCTTTGGTGGAGGTAAGCCACTGGGAATTTGAAAAACTCTTCCATACTCCTGCAGAATCTCCTCTAATTCTGGCCATCCTTCAGCACAACTACTGGTAGGGAAGACTGTCTCTGCAGATTCTATGTAATACCCACAGCCTCCTTCTTGCAACGTTTTTCTGATTGACTTGTAGGAAGCAACTGATCTAGAAAGGGAAGGTTCCCCTTTTAGCCGAATCTCCTTACCCCCAGTGTTAAATTTCAAGGTAAGTTACCTTGAAATTTGCCTTTATCTCCCCCAAACTACACAACCAATCCAAACCTAATACCACATCAGCGCCTCCTCCTAATTCAAACAGAAAGAGGTCTTGACAGATTTCTAACCCTTGCAGATTCATGGTAACTCTTTTGCAGACTCCTGAACACGTGATCCTGTACCCATTCCCAACCTCAACCTGATATTTTGGGGGTGTCGGACACTGTTAACCGCAAATCCTTTGCTACTTCTGCTCCAATGAAATTGTGTGAAGCTCCACAATCAATCAAACACTACTACATTTTGTTCTCTCAACTTTCCCCAAAGCTTCATTGTTTGTGAGGATGTGAGCCCCATCAAACTTTGGATGGACAGATGAACTGCTGGAATTTCTCCCTCCTCCACTCCCTCTTCGTTGTTTGTCCCCATTGCCTTCAGGATTAACTTCAGTTTCATCTTCTTCATCAACCACCATGATTTGCAGACTACGGACCTGACACTTGTGGCCAGGGTGCCACTTATCATCACACTTAAAACAAAGTCCCCTACGTGATTTTTCCTGTAACTCTGCCTGCGTCAACCTCCTTGTTCCTCCCTGTGTGGCATTGCTCCCTTGACCCTCTGTTGTGACATTAGAACTTGGATTCGAGGAGGATTTAGATTGAGAGAAACCTCGGGTCCCCTCGTTATTCTTAGCCTCCTTCATATCAGTTTTTTCCCGCGTTCTTCGAATAAGCTCCACGTGAGCTGTAATATCCTGACCCATGGCTTTCACCTTGGCCCCCGCTCATAGTTCCACCTATGCGGTCCTGCCTCATTCCTTTTTTTTCCAACAATAGCGCGCTGTTTTTTCTTTCAATCTTCCTTGACATGTTCATCATGTCAGCCAACGTTAGATGCCGATACATTAGTAGTTCGTATCGGATATCTTCAAGTAGGCCACTCAGCCAGATTCCTCTCAGCATTTCTTCATCCTCATAACGAAGTGTACCAAACACGTTCTTGAATTCTCGTCGGTAAACGGCCAACCGAATCTGTCTGCTTCAGACTGAGTAATTCGTCATATGGGTTGTCCTCTAACTCTGGCTGGAATCGCTGAATTATCTCTCTCCGAAATTCCGCCCAAGTAGCTCGTGGGTTATGCCGTTCCCACCATTGGAACCAACTGAGCGCCTCACCCTCCAGCACCAGCATGACTGTCTGCACTTTTTCGGCATTAGTAATGCCGTTCACCCGGAAATAACGCTCTACACGATTGAGCCACCCATGTGTGTTCTCGCCTGAAAACAGGGGTAATTCTAACCGGCGTCCCAAGACTTCATTTCGCTGCGTCCGTCTTTCATATCCTTCATCAGATTCATCGGAGATTGAATTCTCCCTTGGCGTCCGCCGCCAGTCTGACCTGCTCCCGGAGTTGCGCCGTCCTCTGTTTTGAAGTAGCCTGGTAATCTCGGCATTACTCCTTACTAATTCAGCCATCGTCTCTTCCATCCGACGGGACCTTTCTTCCGCTCCTCGGAGCCTCTCCTCCATAGCTTCAAAACGCGCCTCCATGTTTCTGGTGGTGACCATACAGGGCTCCCGAATCGGGAGCTCTGATACCAATTTGATAGTTCAACAGAGACAGAAACGGAGATATGAACTGAAATAGTAGTTTGTATTGATTCAAGCTGATATCAAAAATGATTCAGCTACTGATTACAACTTGGAAAATAGATAAAGAACTGGAAAATGGTAAACAGAACAGAAACGGAAAATAACCCAAGCCTTTCGAGAGGGCTGGTCTCTCCCTAGGTAAGACTCCAATCCAAATGCCTGATTCCCTCTCCTTTCCTCCTCCTATTTAACCACACACGTCCCCCTACACCATCTGCTCCCCACTACCTTCTAACAAACTACGTAACCACTGGCCAGCTCAGCATGCATAACAGAATTACCACCAAATAGCCTCTTCAGCTCCACAGCATGGGAGGTCTGTGTATCCTAACAGAATCGCCAGCTCAGCATGCATAACAGAATAGTTTATTCTGCATGGTGAGGTGGTATTCTGTACCTCTTCCTATAATAAACCCGTGATATTGGTGGTCTATCATCCGTTAACTATATGTTTTTCCCATTTTTTCTTAAATCTTAAACTACATAAAATTGTAAATTAGTAAATAAAACAAGGGAAAACAACAATGCTCTAACTATCTTCTTTCTCTATTAAATCTCAGCAGGTAGTATCACGGTCGCCATTGTTGGTCCCTTGTTACACAAACAAAATCATTGTAGAAAATAGAAATGGGTGCTTAAAAATTGCTGAATTAGCACGAGGGCTACATTTTGTCTGCGTGAAAATAGTTTGATACCCTTCAATGGCAATACTTAATTCACATAATGGCTCAAATCTACCAGCAGAATACATTCAAAGTAAATAGTTTGCGAAACTCTTTTTTGTTTCTCCGTCAAAGAATTTATTTTTTTATAAGCAATAAATTTTGTTAAGAAACTCATATACATGCATGTACAAGGAACCTCAACTTGGAACCAAAATAATCTTTAATTGAAGCAGAAATATTTGGGGAGACTACCCTAGGAGAAAGAATTTATATTGCTAAACCAGGGCATATAAGAAACAACTGAAGGCAGTTAAAGCAAAATGCCACCACTTTTAGTGTACAAACAATTAAGAAGAAAATGGTTGATAGATTCCCCCTCACTGTTCGAATATGCGCATGCCAAACTAACCAGTATTCTCATCTTGCACAAAGTATCAATAGTAACAAAATTTCCCCTTGTGAACAGCCACCAGGTGAGCCAAAGAATAAATATCTCAAAAGTGATATGAAGAACAAATCAATCAAACTTATTAGTAACAAGAATTGCTAATTAACCCTAAGTGCAAGATGAAAATATGAAAAACTTAACTCAGCCACATCCTGTCCCAAAAACCAGGGCAACTATGTGAAGTGGAAACTTCAAGTATGCCATGTTGCCCACTATACAGGCCCTATTGTTCAAGACATACCAATAAAAAAAAAAAAAGACATTTTCAATTGGTTTAAAAAGATTATAAAGTAAAAACCCTCAGAGATTTCAACAACAGCAGTTATCCTTTAACTTAACATTAAATAACTAGCCAATGTGCCCAAAAAAGGTTATAATCAAAGGTCTCCCATGAAGAGTCAACTTCCTCTAACAAGGACTAATACTTTACAAATCATGAGAGCTGCCAAGGTACTTGCTCTGGATCGATTTGTCTTGAGTAGGTTTATTATTTAAGGCATCATTCCCTAAGGAAGGAAACATCAACAATTACGCTCTTAAGTGACTAAAGGGAAGTTTCCATTTTAATTTCATTTTTTTGACACCATCTCAAGTAGTGTAGTCGAAGGCACGCCTAAGGCGCTGACGTGACCAAAAGGGGTCAGTGCCTCAAGGTACGCCTTTAGCGCCATATTGACTCAAAAAGCCCAACCATCTATCTTGCTAACTATGGTGCTAAAGGGAGTGTAAAATAGTCAGAATGTTGAAAAAATAACAAGTTGTCGAACTTTAGGACTCTTAGTAGCAAGCAGCTTAGGGTTTGTAAATTGGACATCTTAATCTTTTATTGTTACTATGAATGTTATACATGAATAATTAATTTATATGACAAATTAATAGAAAAGAATCAAATATTTTACTGATTTATTGTTTTTCAAATGTTAATGCCTTTTTTTAGTGAGGCATGCGCTTTTTGGCGCCTCTCGCCTCAAGGCATTAAAACCCCCAAGCGTCTTAAAGGCGCCTTTCGCCTTTGACTACCTTAATCTCAACTGCCAAAAAACTGTAGCATGTGTTTACATTATATCCTGAAGCAACATTTTCAGACTTTTCACTTGCCCCCCCAAGGTAAGTAAATGTGCAATTATAAGAGGAGAGAGATTCTCACGGTGAAAAGAATCCATAATAACAGGCAAGTTATTTTAAGAATATGTCCTTCAAATTTATAAATGGGAGGAATATTCTCTTTTGGGGGGTAAAATTGGTGTGATCAAACTTAATTTTATTTAGATGCATTAGGGAAGACACGACTAGCTGATTATGTGTATATTTCAGGAAGCTTCGTCCCTGGAATGTAACCTACAACAAAACTTCCTCAAGACTGAGAAGTGAAATCCGTGGATGCATTCTTTAAAAATATTAATGTGGTAAAAGATACCGACTAGAGTAATAACTTGTGCTGGCAGATAATATGTACGGGATCTTTGATTTTAGGAGTTTACAGTAAGTGCTTCACAAGGTGAGAAACAACTCCTTTTGATAACTTTTAAGGGGCTCGTTTTCCATTAAATTTAGCATTGTTCCTGTGAAGCAGTCTCCAGGAGGATCTGAAAGGAAAGAATCTCTTTTTGATAGAGGAATCTTTAGGATTTGGTTCATGTATAATGACCCAGCAGACCATTGATAAAGAATTAGCAGACCATTTTACTTATTTACTACTCAAAAGTAAGGATGCTTTGGGATTTGGTTCTTTTGATTTTCATTGTTCAGTGGGTAATGCCTAAAGCTGAAGGATGTAGTTGGAGTTACATATTGGATTTGAACACTAGTTCGCAACTTGGCATCATGAAAAGCCACTCCCATTTGTCTTGTGTGGATCAGTCAGTTTGAGAAAAATGACAGGAAATTTATGGCCAAAGCAGGTTCCATGAATCAGTTGAAGAGGAAGTTTATGTATAATGCATTCTTCTGTGTTTCTGTCCTTTCTCAGTGCACTCAATGCTACCCTTTGTACTTCTTTCTATAAAGGCAGTGGGCCTCTTATTTATATCCTCCATATTTGAGCTATGCTCCCTTATTCTCTTACGTACTTATTCACCAAAAAATCCTGAAGAAGATATTTCAGTATAAAAAATCCAGACATTTCCCCAAAATCAATAAACCTCTAAAGCAGGAAAGAAAAAAGGGAAACCAAAAAGAAATACACTATTAGACAAACCTCATGTTGTTTAAGAAGTTCTAAGATTGCGAGGACTATATCATTAACATAGCAAAATCCAGAAGCCTCACACTTCTTGGCATGATGCAGCCCACCAGCCCAGTTGACAGCAATATCACATTGGTCATGATTCAACTTGACAGCACCACCAACTGAACCTCCAGCATAAGTTTGACAGAAAGAATAGAGGCCATCAAAGACAGGACAATCTTCACCAACATTAAAGCGTTTGAGTTGCCTCATATGATCCTGCTGAGTTTCAGGGGTTATGTTTCGAAGGAATGAAACATAATCATCAGCATGAAAACGGCAAAGATCCCTGTCTCTAGCAGGAAATGGCTTGAGGACTTGCATGTGCTGAAGCAATCCATAATGGGCAAGAAGAGCATGTGTCATCCGTATACGATGCGGCTTCATAGGGTGACCTTGCCCATAATAGTAATTCCCGACCTCTGGATCATAGAAATAGCACACCTTTCTCTTCACCCCATCAGGTGCAGATGGTAAAGAATTGCCACTAGCATCCATTTGTGCTGTTTCTGCTAATCTTTCAGCTTGTCAATATTCAATCATCCTAACAGAACTTCCTTGAAAAAGAAGGGAGCCAAAAAAAAAAAACTATCAAAAAAATAGAGTGAAAAACTCGAAAAGTAATGAAGCAAATAATAAAAATAAAACGAATGGGATATAATTATGTAAAGGGTAAAATATAATTTACACCCTTAAAGTTTACCTCGATATTAAATTATCCCCTTAAGTTTTTTGTGTCTTACTAAACCCCCTGAAGTCATCTCCACGTGCACATCATGTGACCTAAGTGCACACCACGTGATGATTTAGTTAGAAAACCTTATAAAATAAAATATAATTTACATTCTTGAAGTTTATCCTTGTATTAAATTACCCCCTAAAATTTTTTTGTCTTTCGTTTAATTTAACGAAAAAACTAACATTTTCAAATTAGACCAAAATTCAGGGAAGTTTAGTGAGACAAAAAAAAAATTCAAGGGATAGTTTGATATCGGGTAAACTTCAGGGATATAAATTATACTTTATCCTTATATAAACAACTGTTTTGGGTTATCAGAAAATCAGAATTCAAAATAGAAGTAAAGAATGTGTTAGAAAGAAAGGTATTTGTCCTCCATGACGAGTTAAATATCAAGAATCAGATAACGTGGGAACCGAACTCACATCCGTAAGTTTCAGTTCCCTCTCATCCCAAATAATGTTGCTAGTTTGCCGAGAAAGAAGAAATTCAAGAAGCAACAGAGTTGTGAGCGGAACAAAGAAAGAAAAAAATAAAGACGGATGGCGAGAGATGCCCTTGTCCTTATGAGCAATGGAGAAAACGAGAAGAATACCAAATTACAGTGAAGTAAGTCGAAGGTATCGGAGAAATAATAAACAGTATACAAAACCTACCAGTGAATGTATTTAAAAAAAAAAAAAAACAACGGCGAAAGATCAACCAAAAGCATAGATTGTTGTTGCTATACAACTGAATGGATGAGAGAATGAATATAAAGACATAATATTAGGAATCAATTCCACAATTCCCTTGTAAAAATGGAGAGAGGTTATGTACCTTACGATTTCAGCCTTCTCTCTTCCCTAGTACTATTTTGCAAAGTCTCCTGCACACGGACGACAACAGTAACGACAACAAAACAACAGAGGATGAGAGAAACAACTGCTCCGGCTAAAACTCGTCGCTCTTGTTCGATGATATTTTACAACAATTTTGTTTTTTATCGGTAATTCTTGGCTTTCCGCAGCCTAATACAGCATTAAATAATACCTTATTTTCAATAGCAGGTTTATTATTACAAAATATAATATATAAATTAAGAGATTGAATAATTCAAGATTAGAGTTTTTTTTTTTTGGTACATGAAGCGTTTTTTTTTTTTTGGATAGAGAAGCGTTTTTTATATTACTAAGCAAAACACACGTTAAACTGTGTATAAATTACAAAAATCTTAAAATAAGATAAATGGAATAAAAATAAGGCAACAAAGAAAGTAAATCAAAAATGTAAGGAATAATTCTTCCATAACTCTAAGTTAAGAGACATTAAATCTCTTTGAAAATTATTTAATATCAAAAATTATCTTCACTTTAACTTATTCTTCCTTTTTTCACAAAGAAATTCTTTTATATTTTTAAAATAAATATTGTTTCTTACTTTATAAAAGTGAATATATAATCAATAAGTATAGATTTAAAATCTTTTTTATACATTATTTTAGTATCTAATACCATGAAGTAAAAAAAAAATACCTACTTCAATTTTTCATCTTCACATCTTATCCTAATAAAAAAAATACGTATAAGGTGTAGTATTCTACAAAATTTTTACTATTATTTTAATGCAAATATAATCTTTCCCAAGATTTATAATCTTATATAAATTATTTTTGGACCTTAACCTCATGGCTAATTAAGCTAGTGGAATAAGTTGAATTTTGATTAAGTGCAAGAGTTTCTTTGACTAAATGGTTAAAAATTCAATTATTATCACTCCATTCTTTCAATTAAGTTATAATTGTTTTTGTTCTCCAAATGAGCTTTTGTGATAGATGAGGTGTTAACGAAATAAATTATTTCATCTAATAATTATCTTTAGGGGTTCTAGGATTTTAACTCTCATAGTTCAAGCCAAGCAAATATATTCAAATATACTCACATAACTCGACCATAAAAAAATAAAATAAAATTTTGTCAATTATTGTAAGATTGTTATATGTCAAAATAAGTGATGAGATTTTTGTATTTAAATCATCGATTTAAATTTTTTAAAAATACAAGCACTATGCTAACTGTGTATATGTGAACAAAATTACATATAGAATGTACTTTTGTATGTGTAGGAATTCTAAATCGTACATAAATATGTGAAGAAAAATCTTGATGTAATCTTAAGCAATTGTAGAGATAAATTTAATGGGAATGTTAGCTTTAGTTTTTTTAAAAAAAAAAATAAGTATGTCAACAAAAGTAGAGATAATCACGATTCGGGTCAATTAGCATACCCTATCAATCCAATCCAATCCAATGACAAATTTTTGGATTAGGTATTCGAGCTGGGTCATATTGAAATTCAAATAACTTGATATTAATCAATTTGGATAACGAGTCTGATCTTTTATAATTTGATGACACAACTACTTGACCCGATTATTATTTTTGTTATAAACTTTTGCTATTTTACATATTTTTTAAACATTAAAAAGGTACTGTCCAGCCTTTTAAGTTTGATTGTATGGTAAAAGATAATTTTTTAAGTGTGCATCTTCAAGCATTATTGTAGAAACATTTATAAATTCTTTTTATTTTTTAAAATGTATAACTCGATGATTTGAACTGAATCAATTCGATTTTTGTCGGTTTGGTTCTATTCGGGTTGAATGATTTTTTTTTTTTTTACAAATCCAATCCAACCCAATCCGAACTTGGAAAATTAATTTGAACTTATTTTTACCCATAATCGAACTCAACTTGACCCATGTGCAACCCTAGGCGAAAGACTCAAATGTTGCTTAATCAACATAACATAATTAAGTAAATCAATGTTGTTACCAAAGAGAATTGCATCACCTCGCAACATTTAGTTTTCAATTTTCACCGTGGGAACTAGTATTATAACAACTTATTAAGTGTTTACTACGTTGTTCTTTATTCCTAACTCAATAACTTTCGTATTCTTATGCCCTAGCCATCGGCTGATTTCCAAGCCACAATCACATCCATGTATTTTTCTTAAGCTTTTTCTAAAACCTTTATCTATATCTATATCTATATATATATCTATATACAATATATTAAAGTTGATTTATCTAAGTTATACAGTGTTACGTCGTCTTGTATGGTAACATGACATTCTTCAAATTATATAATACTACATCATCTTTTATTATGACATAACCTTGTCACGTCATCTTATATGCTGACGTGACTTCATCCAAGTAATATAACGCCATATCATATTACATACTAGCGTAAACTCATTCAATTCATGTAACGCCGAGTAATGTTATGTAATAATGTGACATTCTCTAAAAATTCATGCAAATCATATAACACCATATAATGTTATGTGCTATATAGTTTTATCAAAATATTATACAAGTCATTTAACGTCACATAATATTTGATGCTGACATGATTTCCTTCAAAAAAATCTAAAATTTGATTGAAAAATAAAAAAGTTTTATATATTAGTCAGTGTTTTATATTTATGAAGACAAATGGTGATAACATAAACTATTCGTATTATTTTTATAAACAACATTTCCAATACATTTGTTAATTGATATTTAGTTTTTATTTTTTTAATTTGTACTTTGTATTATCGCAATATTTTGGTTTCCCAGAATATTTCTTTACTTACTGAGTGAAAAACTAATCTCTCACGGTATTATCAGGCACTAAAGTTGAGACCTCTCCCAAAAATATTTACTCTATAATGATAACATATAAAGTAAAATCATAATCCAAAATATTGATTAAGGGCACAAAACTATTAAAAAAATATAAAAATAAATGTAAAAAATAATTTTATACCAAAGTAAAAAATAAAATATATTGTCACATTATAATTCATAAATAAGTTATTACTACAAAATTATGTATAAATTCTATTGAATTTTTAAAAAAATATTAATATATAGTACCTGCACATATTTTGTCCATAAACTAATCTAACATCACAAAAATATTTATAAATTATATTTAAAAAATTAACTATAAATATTAATATGCAAATACTTATAAAAATATTCGTAACCTATATTTAAAAAGTAACTACAGATAATAATATGCAGATGTCTACACATTGCACGAGTTAAAGGACTAGTTTGGTATATATTTTTAGAATAGAAAAGAAAGAAAAAGGTTTAGGGATTACATTCATTTCTTATTTAATATCAAATTAACCAAAAAGATATTATAATAATAAACTTTTCTGTGAACCCCTCACATTTTTGTATCTTTTCCTTATTAGGAGATTAGGAGAGAAACGAAAGTGTTAAAAAAACAAAACAACAATAAAATATAGCAAAAAAATAAAAAAAAAGGCTCTCATGTGTTATAGCTTTGAAAAGTAATAAGATAATTTGATATGTATTTACATTCATTTCTATTATTTTTCTTAATGAAAGTAAACAAATGAATGGAAGCATCCATTCTTTTTCATTAGATGATATCAAACAAGGTGAATAATAATTCTTCTACTTGTTCGTTTTTTTTTCTTTTCTTTTTTATCTTATCTATTTTTTTCCTTTCTCCCTGTGATACCAAACAAAGCATAAAATGTGAATCTACCAAATTCTTGCGGCTCCCAATGTTTGGGAGTTTTGAAGAGGATAGACTGGAGTGACTTAAAATGGAGTGATTTGAAATGAAAAAGAGTGAAAAGGTAAAAAAATTTCAATCTATTGTTCAAAAGTTTTAATGAGGAAATAGAGAAAATTCCTTTTCATTATTTGGAGGTTACAATGGTAGTTAATGGATTATAAATTTAACTTATATAGTAGTACTATCTTTTTAATTTTTATTATTTTCCTTATTATTAGATTAGAATTATGAGGGTTAAAAAGGTAAATGATTATTTAAAAAAAGAAAAGAGGGAACTATTTCATCCCAAATCTCTTAAATTGGAGGGTATGAAAATTGAGGAATTAAGTAGCAAGTAATAGTTTGGGTTTCCCTCTTTAACCATCTGACTTTATTACTCTTAAAACTCTCAAACAATAAATTGAGACATTTTTACTATTATACTTCATTATTAATCACTTCACTTTATCCATTCAAACATAATTAATGGATTGAAAAATTGCTTAGGATTCTTAAATGCTTATGTTAAGGAGCAAGGTGGTCCGTCGCTAGAGTTGTAATTTTGTATAACTTAAATGTGTATTTGAATTAATATATTTTATATGAAAGCAACTTATAATCAAAATTTTATTAAAAGAATTTAAAAAAAAAAGACAATTATTTCTTGAAAAATAATCATTGCCAAATATGCTACAAATCTACAAAGCACTCAAATTAAAGGGTGACAAACTAATTAATCTATTATTTATCTAATTTATTTATAAATTTTATTAAAAAATAAAAATATTATTTATTATTTTTTATTAAATTATTTTAATTATTTAAAAATAATATTAAATATATTTTTAAATTTATAAAATACAAATTAATAAAATATTTTATTTATATATAAATTCAATTCAATTAAATTCATTTCACTGTTTAAGATTTTTTCATTATAAACCCAATAAATTGGATAGATTGAATAAAGCTTCATTAATATCTCCTGGGTATCCAATTTTGAACCCTCCCATAACCCATCAATCCATCAAAACCATCTCTTCCTGGGCGAGAGCGTCTAACCCTTGCCCTCACCATCGTTTCCAAGCTATTTCCGCCGTGCCGAAACCTCTTTCCGTCATGGCCAAGGCTCTATCCGTCGTTTCCAAGCTCTTCGTTGTGGCCAAGGCTCTCCGCGTGGCCAAAGCATATTCAAGCTTTTAGATATCTAGCATGGCAGGTAAGTTTTCTATCAAACAAGTCCAATCTTATTATAGATTACCCGCTTTTCTCTTTGGTTGTTCTTCTGCAATGTTCACATCCTGTTTCTGAGAGCGATATGTGCGACCCATTTGCAATTTTTGTTCGTTCTCGTCCTGTTTCTGAATATTCCTGCTAACCCGTATCTGGAAAGTTGTGGATTGGGTTGTTTTGAAGATTCGGCTTGTTATTGGAAAGTATGATACTTGTGCATTTCTGGGCCCATCTTGTTTTTCATAGTGCGCTGTGTTTGAGTTTTAGCTTTCTGAATCATTATTGGGTGTTGGGATATTGAGGAGGTGATACTTTTTTAGGATTTGTTGTCTTTCAATGGGCTGTTTGGTCGAGGGGCATTTCACTGTTAATCTTGAAATTATCCATTGGAATTGACCATATACATATTTATGGAAAAGTGGGTATGGGACAGAACAGGCTCTTGGCTCTCGGGGATTGGTGAGATGAAGTTGCAGAGTTGTTTTCAACTATGCCTTCTGCTTATGTTTTTGGCATGAACTTTATGAGTGAAATGACTGGAATGGTGGCTTGGAAGGAAAAATGAAAGAACAAATAAATTATTTAGTTAATTGAAAGAGGATTAGATTAGGGATTAGTTGCAAGTTCGCTTTGTCTTTGGAGGTAGAAAAGTGGAAGGAGTCTTCCAAGAAATGAGTTGGTGACATTTGGCATTCATTTGTTTTTCGTTTTTATTTCTTTTTCTTTCTTCCCTTTTCCATTTTCTAATGCAATCAGTAAAATAGAGTAGTTTAGTTTATTTTGGAGGGAGATGCCATTATTCAACCCAAAAACAGAAGAAAAACAAAGAGATGGGAGATGCCATATTGCCATTGTTAGGCCCCCATTTGCTCCAGTGTCTTTTGGAATTCTGATAATGAATTTTCTTGTGCATTTCTGGGGTTTTCTTGGAATGTGTATGTCTGAAAGACAATTTTTGGCAAGTTTGATGATATTGGTTTACTGAAGTCTGTAAAGTTAAGGCTTTTTTTTTTTTTAATTGATGCAAATCCTTCTTGCTGACATTCAATTTTAGGAAATGGGCCAGTAAATCTAGAGAAGTACAGTTGATCAACTTGTATCTTTGGAGGTTGCCTCTTGCACTTGCTAAATTGGTTTTGATATTTGAGTAAAGGAAACCTTGAAAAATTTTCTGCATTTGTTCATTCTTATGCTTTTGCTTTTTGAGAATTTGGCTTTTATTGATATTAATGGGTTTGTTGGGTTGAATTTATATATGCCCCATTTTCAAACTGCAGAGTGCATAGCACTCAAATCGTAGTTTCTGTTATCCACTTTCTTTTTAATTTTTTTTTCGTCTGTAAAATTGGTTCTACTGTGGTTTGGCAAAAAACTTTTTTTTTTTCTCCACAGCACACATGAATAGCAATAGACAGCATACCCTTGGGGGCGGGGGTCATCATGTACTCAACTATCTGAAGTGCATGCAGGCAGAGAATCCTGCTTTCCTTTATGCAGTTCAGGGTGACAATGATCATTTGGTTGGAAATATATTTTGGGTTGATGCAACATTTAGAATGAACTACTCTTATTTTGGGGATGCTGTTATATTGGACACAATCTATAGGACTAACCGGTACCAGGTACCATTTGCCTCTTTCACTGGGTTTAATCATCATGGGCAACTGTTGTTGTTTGGTTGCACATTGATTCTCAATGAGTCTGAGTCCTCAGTTATATATGATTACTCAGGGCTTGGCTCCAAGCCATGTCTGGACACCACCCTGTCTCCATTACAACTGACCTGGACCTGTTCATACAAGTTGCTGTTGCCCAAGTTCTCCCTCCTACTCGCCATTGGTTCTGTAAATGGGGCATATTCAGAGATACTCGAGAGAAACTGGCTCACTTATGTCAATCACATCAGCTTTTGAAACTGAATTCAGGAAATGTGTTCACGAGAGGGAGACCACTGATGAGTTTGAGTCTTGTTGGCAATCACTGTTGGAAAGATACTACATCATGGATAATGAATGGCTTCAGTCAATGTACAGTGTACGGAAACATTGGGTCCCAGTCTACTTGTGGGATACTTTTTTTGGAGAGATATCTTTAACTGAGGGAAATGAATGTTTTAATTTTTTTCTTTGATGGATATGTGAATGCATCTACCACCATACATGTATTGGTTAAACAATATGAGAAAGCTGTATCAACTTGGCAGGAAAGGGAATTAAAAGCAGATTATGACACTACTAATAGCAGCCCAGTTTTAAAAACACCATCTCCTATGGAAAAACAAGCTGCAAATCTTTACACGAGAAAGATATTCATGAAATTCCAAGAGTTAGTAGAGACTCTTGCAAATCCTGCAAAAACAATTTGATGATTCAGGAACTATCACCACTTATTGAGTTGCCAAATTTGGAGAAAACCAAAAATCTCACACTGTCACTTTTAATTCTTTTGAGATGAAAGCTGGTTGCAGCTGTCAGATGTTTGAATATTCAGGAATTATTTGTAGGCATATATTAGCGGTCTTCAGAGCAAAAAATATTCTCACACTTCCGTCTCAGTATGTGTTTAAGCACTAGACAAGGAATGCAAAAACTGGTGCTTTGTTGGATGAACATGCATGTGAATTCCCAAACAATTCTTGTGAGTCTGTAACAGTTCATTATAACAATCTGCATGAAGAAGCAATCAAATATGTGGAAGAAGGTGCGAAATCTATCCAAATCTATCATGTTGCAACGAAAGCTTTGTAAGAAGCTGCTAAGAAAGTTTATGCCAAAAAAAATCAAAGTACTGGAACTGCAGAGGGAGCTATTCTAGCCAATGGAGGCAGGGGTGAACTGCTTGCAGGTGATGGAGATGTGCCAAGCTATCAATCTGTGGTTAGTTTCTTTGACCTTGTGATTTTTCCTTTTCATCATAAGCCTAGAATTAGGTAGAAGTTCTCACTAGAGCAATTATGTGCACAGCGTCTCTGCTTGATGAATTCTACAATGAGCTGCATCCAAGGAAGTAATTCATATTGGCAATTTGTTAAGGGGAAAGTCTGGATTTTATGTGAACTAATAGAAAGAAACACTTAAAAATGAACTTTTTGATGTTGCCATCCTTGCTAATTCTCCCATTACTGAGGTGTGATGGGAGACCTTGAGTAAAACCTGTGAGATGGGGAGTGGATGAAAGGGCAAGGTCTAATCTTCATTAAATTGCTGTATACCATTGCTTATTTGTCAAAAGCAAACATCATCATTGTCCTCAATAGTGCAAGTTGTAGGAAAGAGGGGGGAAGGGATGATTATTGCTGGTTCGTAATTTTCTGATTGATAGTCATCTCGAAATTAGATGATGAAAGTAAAAGGGCAGACCCAAGCGGAGGCCAGAGGGGCTATTTCACCCCTACCTCATACTTTGTACTGGATTTTATTTTATTTTTAGGATATTTTTTATGCAACAGGACACTTGTAGATGATACATGCTTGTTGATTTCTAGTTAAGCATTTTTTATGTGGTAAGTCAATGACATTGGATGTTTGATATTTAAAAAATGTACGCTAATTTTATTATGATTTTATGAGAAGAATCTGTTCCATATGCTTTGGTCATAACATGTTTATTGGTCTGTAATTAACTTTTTTTTTCTTTTTTTTTCCCCTATTCTGTGGCTATGATGATCTTATCACACCATCCCCTTGTTAAATAATTAAGTTCTGTCGTTTTTAAGTAATGGAAATCGCATTGCCAGTATTGTTAAATTGAGCTTGTTATGCGTGAACTTGTGCAAATATTTAGATAATTCTTCCATAGTGCCTGCAGAGGGACATGATCTTAATGCCACTTTGTATTATTGCTTGTCTTGTTAATCTTTAATCATTATGCTATTAAATTTAAAATTTTATTTTTAGATTTTTACTAACAATTTAGTAGAATTATGGCCCCTAATTTATGTGTATGTGTTTATGTGTGCACACTAGAATAAGAACCACATCTTATATGCGGCTTATATGTTTTCAAATAGATGTAGTATTATACAAAAATTTCCCTTTGGATCCTCTGTCTTCAAAATCACTGAATCTAAATCTTGAATCGATATTGCAACAGCATTGAAGCCAATTCCTAATACAACCAGAAGTTAACATTTATGTTTCGTTTCTTTTTAATAATAGCCTGCCAAAATTGTAAACAAAATCATTAAGGATTCTCACTTCTGTCAACGTCTAGTAATAGAGCTGCAAATCCTTATTCTTGGCAGGAATCCAATTTAATCAGAACATAAGAGGCTCAAAAGAGAAAGTGGTCCGAATGGAGATAATCCAATGAAAAGGAGTAAAGAAAGGCTTAAAGAAAACTTTGAAAAAAAAGGGAAATTTGCACGAAGACTCATTAAATTTTGGCTTTTTGGCAGATTGTCATCATAAATTTTAAAATTATCTTAATTAATTAATAATTATATCAATCAACTCTATCCCTACCTGTTGTTAGGTCATTAGCAAAGATGTGATGTGATCAAATTTAAACCTTTCATGTATATGAAACTTAACCTTTATTAATTTATTTTTTAAATTATTATTTTATCTATTTATTATTTGTTTCAAAAATTAAACAAGTAACAAAATTTATTAAAAAAAAAATATATCTGATCACGTGAGTTGCACGTTGTCTTCTACTTCCCGTTTACCAGCTTACAAGCTTTGAAGACTTGAGTCCAAACAAAGAACTCCATGTGCGAAAGCTTAGGAAGACGATAGTTTGCAAGAGAGCCCTTCCATGTTTGGGAACGTGGTGCCCAATTGGTACGAAAGAAAAGAAAGGATTAAAATAGAAATGAAAATTTTTTTATGTTTTAATCTTGAAAATTTTATATATTTTATTTTATTTTTCTATCGTATCAAACGTGTTCTTGGTGAATGAGCTCCTCTTATGTTTCCAAGTTGAACAAATGGATGTGATGGAATATGCATAAGGGCTTTCAACCCCTTTGTTCCGAGAGGTTGAGAAGCTCTTGCCTTTGTTCAAGGATTCTTGTAAGGAGCTGTTTGAGCTGCGTAAATAGGTTTTATTTTGTCTCCAAGTGGCTTATCTAGAAATTCCTTTTTCATAATTGAATTTAAGTTGAGGTCTTTTTTTTTTCCTTCGTTTTTTAAGAGGGGAGATTGATGGGAGACTCCAGAACGTTAAAAAGATGTTTCTATACAAGACTCTAACCATCGTAAAACACTTCCTCAGCTTGTGCAGGTGAAGGGAAAGGAGAAGACCGCTTGGTCTGCTTATTCTTTTTCTTTTTAATTTTTTTAAAATTTTGGAATGAATAATAAATAAATAAAATAAGAATTTAAAAAATAAATTAATGAACGGTCGGGATTTTATGTATATGGATGGCTCATAATTTGATCACGTCATTTTTTTGATTTAACCGTAAGTGAATGGAAGGATTTATTGATGTAATTGTTATAGTTTATAAATTAATTTCGATGATTTTAAACTTCATGGTACCTATTGCAAAAAGAACTAAAGTTTAGGGAGTAATAATGTACTTTTTCCTTAAAAAAATCATTAAAATCTTTTTTTTTTTGGTTATCATTAAAAAAGATCTTTACTAAAAATTTAGCAAACATAACCAGCCATCGCCGATCCGAAGCAAATTTTTGACAGGGTAAAGCACCGCTGGAATAAGATCTAATGATGTAGTCAACCTAGGTTCAAGGCACAATATGCCTTTAGTTATAACTCATTTACAGTCAACAACCAACAGGACAATTTAAGCGAACCCACTGGCCTACTCAACACTATTAAGCTAGGATTTAGCCTCATGAAGAGAACCACTGTTCAACAGCCACCCATCTCCAAATAAAAAATTAAAAAAAAAATCCAGACCAACGTATCATACCATCCAAAAGAACTTCTATTTTGTTTTTCAAAGGTTAGAAAATAATAATGGAGCAGTGATGGTGAATACAGTCCATAATCCCTTCAATACAATTTTTTGGCCTTAAATTACCTTGTAAGATCATATGATTGTATGCTTTGATTCCCTAGTGCTTCCTCAATCAAATTCACCGGCTAAACAACTAACTTATTACTCCCTCGGTCCCTCCTATTGAATTTTCCACCAAGGTTATTTATTATTATTTTTTTTTGGGTGATATGCAAGCCCAAGATTTCCAAATGCAATTCACAGCCAAATCGATCTAGTTCCAATTTTTAATTTTGATAAAAAAAAAAAGAAATTGTTAAAGAGAAGGAAAGTAAGGAAAGGATAGGGAATCCTCAAGAGCTTAGGAAAAAAAAAAAAGTTACCAAAAGAAAACCAAAGGATGCAAGAAAACTAAGAACGAAGCAGGGCAGCCCAATCCTTTTGGAAATCAGAGTGGCCGTGGGAGACATCCTTGAAACAACTATGGGCTGAGCACAGGGCTACGAACATGACCGTATACCAAAGCAAATTTATGGGCAAGGAGAAGCCCTTAAAGATGCACATTCCACTTCAACCGAATGCGCCAAAGAATAGGAAAAATAGCACACTGCCACGGAATTTTAGTTTTTGCCAAAACATTTAAAAATGGAACAGTAAGAACTGCCCTAGGGTAGCGGAACACACCGAATGTTCATAAAAGATCACAAAGGATGGCTGACTTGCAGTGCAAAGATAAGTGTTACCCTGCTGGATCTGACTTGCAGGTGACACACATGTCCGGGGAGTGGGCACTTGTGAGGCCTGCAAGTAGGTAGGAATGGTAAACTTTAGGATTTAATTTTATTTAAAAATTAAATTTTTTATTTAAAAAATTATAAAGTAAGAATTAATATGATTTTTTAAAATTAGATAAAATATAATTTATTTTTTTAAAATTTACTTTAATATTAAATTACTCATTTCAAACTTTAATATGATTTAAAAATGTTAATTTTGTTGTTAAATAAAACGAAAGTGATCCTTGTGTGCACGTCATGTGACTCACATGCAAACTACGTAACTATTTAATTAGAAGATTTTATGAGATAAAATATGATTTATATCTCTAAAGTTTATTCATGTATCAAATTACTCCTTAAATTTTTTTTACTAAATTCCTTAAAGTTTAGTATAATTTGAAATAGAATGTTAATCTTCATTTCATTTAACAAAAAAATAATATTTTTAAGTCAGATCAAAATTTAAAAGAGTTTAGTAAAAGAAAAAATTTTAAAAAAATAATTTGATATAGGATAAACTTTAAGAGTGTAAATTGTATTTTATCCTTTAAAATTTATAAAAATTTAATAGATTTTAATTAGGTTGGTTTAAAAATTTTCTTAAAAATAAGAGAATTTTAGTAGATTTTATATAAATTTACTATTTTACCCTTAATAGATAGAATAATCATTTTATTATAAAGATAAAAATGTAATTTTATTAAAATAAAATTAATTCAATTTTTTTGGGTGTATTTTAAATATAAATATTAATTTCTAAATCAATTTAAATAATAATTTTTATAATGAGTTCTAAATATAAAAATTAACTTTTAATTCAATTTAATTTAATTCAACTCAACTCAATTCAATTTAATTCTAATTTTAATGATTCTAAATACACTCACTAATAATTGCTGTCCAAAACAAAGTACTTACCTTTGAGGGAGCTCTGGAATTCCAGATAGGCAGAATGCTTGACAGGTAGGGAGTGAGTGAGAAATTGAAAAAAGGATTTGCAAGAGAATAAACCATAAGAGTCCAAAGTCCAAACTCTCCTACTAGATTTTTTTTTTTTTTGGTCCGGGGGTATGAGGAAGAGGAAGGGGAAGGGGAAGGGGAAGGGGGAGGGGGTGGGATCGTTCCTCTTCCAAAATCCATCCCAAATGAAATTACACAAAACATTAAACTTTAACCGTTTGGCCATCGTCTGCACCCCTCCTGTTAGGTTCCTCCTGCCAGGTTGAGGAGGGGTGAGTAGACTAAAGTAAAAGCAAATGGAATTGTAACTCACCATCCTGTACCACTCTAGTTTTTAATAAAATGAAAACCCAATTTGAATGAGGACCATGTAGAGTTGTTTATGGGGGAATAATGTAAAGAAGAAAGACTACAGAGTCGACGAAAGGCCCTCATTATTGCATAGTAGTTAGAACATAATACAAGAGAAATCTGAACGAATGTTGTCCTCGTTCATACCTTTTTTTTCCATATTCTAGCCAAGGTCATCAGGGATATGGTACATTTTAAAGTCTAAACTTATAACCAAAAGAGTAATCATGCTCAGCTCTGAAATAAATTACATAAACCATTTTTGAATTTTAACGATTAGTCGATATCAAAGATAAAGAATATTTAAACAAGTAGAAGAGAATTATAACATGTTTGGAATAATTTAATTATAGAAAAAATTATTTAAAAAAAAAATTTCAAAAAAAATTTAATTTTAAATTATTTTAATTACAAAATAAATTAATTTAAATACATACATAATAAAATGAGTGCATCGGATTTGATATATCCTCACCAAAAAGTTTTCTATCGTGACACTATACTCATGCTTGCCAGCTCTTTTGGACCAAACGATGAAAATGGCTTGTGAACCAGTAAGAATAGTCAATGCAAGTGTAACGACTGACCCATGTCAAGAGGGGCAAGGGGTAAGAAACCAAACGAGTTTCACTTATTATTGTCCTGCTCCCCCGCAAAAAGATGGACAACGGCAAAGTCTCAAACCTTGGGCCTAGATTAGAAGGGGAGAGATTTATCTCTCATATGAAAGATAAACAAATAAATAAATCATCAGGTTGAGAACCGAGTGCCAACCATTGCATCCTCTAGGTCTAATCTTGCATTGCAGAGAACCCCTCACCTCACCCATCCATCAATACACAAGACAACTCGTCAACTCCAAACATAAAAGTTAAAAAAAAAAAAAACTAAAATACCAACACAATCGAGAGGGATTGGCGTAAATGCTCATTGACCCCACAAAAAGAATAAAACAGCCTGTGACAGAGCTGGGAACGCAACATTTCACCCTTCTTCGTCTTCCTTTTTTTTTTTTTTTGGTTTTTGTTTCTTGCTTGTCACTTTTATAACATTATTATTATCATGTTTTATGCTGCTTGCATCCCGTTTCTTTCTACACTCATCAATTTCAATTTTCAAAGCTTAGCTTTCAGCAATCAGCATAGCATAAACGTTGGGTTTAATTTTCCATTACAAACACACAGACTCACATCATGAGCTTCTTTCCCAGCATCCCTTCTAACCCAGCGCTCCCAGTCTCGCAAACAGACTCCAAACAACATGAAGGAGGCCTTCGTAGACGCCTTTCTTCCATGTCCCTAAAGATCCAAGCCACCCCTACATCCTCTTGGTCATTTCCCAGATCTAAGTCCCTCTCATCCATGGGTGACTACGCAGGCACCTCTATAAGGAAATGGTGGGACTGGGGCTGGGCTTGGATCCTCTCCAGAAAGCCCATCTTTGCCAAAGATCTGGAAATGAACGAACAGGAAACCAAGGTCCTTGGTTCCCACAACAGGGGCAGCTGGAGACATGTTTTCTATAAGTTGCGGTCTGAGATCAGAAGACTCCTCGGTTCTGATGATGTGGGTCTTCCTCAAACCTACAGGTATGATTCCCTCGATTATTCCAAAAATTTCGATGATGGAGGGAGAATTCAAAGCTGATCATTCAATCTCCGGCTGTCTCTCAAAATATCATAAAGAAGTGTATGGCTTCCTTCCTTAAAATAATGTTTTTCAGATCCAGAGAGTCCAAATATGGAATTAGTTTTTGTATGCCTAGCTTTTGCAATTCGTTTGTTCGTTATTATTATTTTCACTTAATGTGCAATTCTTTATGATTGCTGTCCATTAAGGTCACACTAAGGCTGTAATTACATAATAATTTGTATTTTGTAATGTGGGTTGTGATAAAAAGCTAATGAATGGATCTTAGCTAAGCTTGCATGCCTTCTGGCTGCTACTCGTTGGGTACGTTGAGATTCAATTTAGTTAAGGAGTACCAGAAGAAAACTGCAGCTGCAGGATCTCGTCGCGGAGCGTTTGTTGCAGATAATTTCTTCTTTGTAGTAATTGTATTATGAAATGTAGAATCTACGAGATGTTATTTATTCCAAAGAATTTGCAAGTTCTTAATCTGTTGCACAACGAATTGAATTCTAGACTTCTTGCCTTTGCCGCGCGTGATTGAAGTTTCCCCACCCATTTCATCGTTGCTTTTCTTTTCCTTTTGTTCTCCTTTTTCGGTTTTGTGTAATCCAATTTCTCCACCATCTCTGACTGATGAGTTGAAGGTTTGAAATGGTGAAAGGAGCTCTTCTCTTATTGAAGAATCCATACCTGATTAGCCACTTCCTAAGTAAAAAATAAAAAAAGTTTCCACCATGTGAAGCCGTTTTATGTTACGAGTTACGTCGTATTAGTATATTCCACGGTTCCACACCCACCGGACCACCATCTAATTAAATCATCACTGAAGCCATATTGTTATTTTCGTCACGGTGAAGCCACATCTTTAAAACACATGCCGAGTTGCAACGCAATATGTCGGTGCATTACTAGAGGCAGGGTATAGATTCTTCAATTTCTGGTAAATACAGCTAAATCCTTCATTTCCCTTCGTGTAAGTATTTTTATAAAAATATAAAATAAATATTTACATTAAAAAATTAAAATGATTAAATTGTTTTCTTAGGACTGAAACAGTCATAAGGCCCTAAGGTCTTCTTAAATATTTTTTTAGTAACTATAACATGAACTAAAGACCACCTCATTGATATTATTACATTATAAGATTGTCTTTCATACACTTTCTAAGGTAGAATTAATTAATAAACGTATTTTAAAAAAAAGAATGTTTTCTAATAATTTAATATTTAAATATCAAAAAATAATTAGATGAAACACAATCTTACATAGTAATCTAGAAACATGCAATAATTTCTCTTTATTGAACAACATTAAATGGTTATTAAAGTTATGATTAAGTCCTTTGACAATTTTAAAGAAGTACACCTGGTTTGGTGCATTTGCAAAAATTAATTTTCTTAAATGCTAAATTACTAACTATCTCTTGTATGCGTGTATGTGTATTCTTTCTTTGAAGTGTTCATATACTTTATAAAGGGTGAGAAAAATATATAACAAAGTGAACGAAAAACATATGTAAATTTTAATTGAGAATAGCTTGGAAATTTTTCATACATATGTAAAAGTTTTTATTTTAAGGACAAATAAAAATTGTTGGAGGTAACTAGAATTATCTTCAATATTG
This sequence comes from Castanospermum australe, assembly GCA_019955255.1. Taxonomy (NCBI): domain Eukaryota; kingdom Viridiplantae; phylum Streptophyta; class Magnoliopsida; order Fabales; family Fabaceae; genus Castanospermum; species Castanospermum australe. The sequence goes on along the minus strand of NSJW01000441.1, from coordinate 2,487,800 downwards.
TTAACATTCACTTTATGCTAACCTAAGCTAACATTTAGCACGGGCATGAGCTCGATCAGAGGATGAATTTATTTTCTTTACTCACACTTGACTCACTTTAAACTCACAAGCAGTTTAGTTCACTCTAATCTTACGAGTAACTCAACTTATGAATCAATTGAGCCTTTTAAGTTCAATGAGTTATGCAGAGCAAGGCTCGAATCATGTACCAAAATCACCAACATGTCATGAACATAATTTCTAAATATCACACCAAATCATCTAATCACATTCATTACTTGGCGATAGTTTGAGTTGAATAGTATGGCTACTTTTTCTACTTCTTTCTCTTGTACACCAAAAAGCTCTTGTTTATTAATAATGTAAAAATATTTTAGACTTAACTACAATTTTAGTTCCTTTATTAGTAAAATAAATGATTTGATTATTCTATTTTGAAAATAAACTACTTGACCCTTTTATTTTAAAAAAAAATAATTTTGATTTCCCTATCATTGCACCTTTAAAAACCTAATAAAAAAAATACTAATGTAACATTAAATGATTAATTTTTAATTTTAAATAAGTCATTTTAAATATATGTAAATGTACATAATTTCCTAAATGCTCTCATTATTTTATTATTAAAATTAATTTGAATATTTAAGAAGTCATGTATGTCAAATTCATTTAAATTACTTATTTAAAATAAAAAATTAATTTTTAATATCATATCAACATTTTTTATAATGACAATGAGACTAAAACTGCCCATTTTGTGAAAAATAAAATAGACCAAATAATTTATTTTTAAAATAAAAAAACTAAAAATAAATTATTTTACTAAAATAAAATAACTAAAACTGCAATTAAGCCAATATTTTATATTGAGACTGAATTAAATGTAAACTCCAATAATTACTATATTTTTCTTAAATTAATTATTCTGCTATATATAACTATTTAAAAGGATAAATTTGGAAGAATTAAAAAAAAGCAAGCTGGGATACATGTATAGTTTCACCGGCAGTTAAACACAACGCATGCATTCCTTCATAATCCAAACAGCTGGCTTTCGCGCAAGACATGAGGGTCCCATGCCTGGTGGAAATTTACTTCCCTTAAATCAGAACCTGAAAGATCAAAATCCTTCTACTTCAACTATAAAACTTCAAATATAAACAAAATGCCCCTAAATGAAAGCACAGCAAAATAACTGACCAACTTCAAATGACAGTAACACTTCGCATTGAAGTTTACAAAGATGGCAACAATTTTTACAGTCATACAGCACATAAATGCAACACTTGATGAGTGCTCCTGCGAAAGCATTCAAAAATCCATGTTTTTCTTTCATGTGATAGGATCCCTCAGCAGGATAAGACAATTTTTTTTGCAAAGATTTATGGCTTTGCTGTATACAACTTGTACACGCAACTGGATAGTTGGATGCTAAGGAATTCAAACCTTTTGTTTCCTTTTTCTGTCCCTCAATTAAATGTATGTTGACAACTTATCCCAAATTAGAAATAAGTGATATTAAGAGAGATTTCCTTTTCTTTTTTTTCCTGAGCAATCAGCATTTAATTGGAAACAGAAAAATGAGAGGAGGATTAAAACCGATGCTAATATCCCAATAGCAATACAAAGTCAATAGTTACCACTCATTTTGGCGACCTGCCAGCATATAAACTATCATGCAAGATATTGACCCTGTAGAAATTACTGCTTACATCTAGATAGAACCCTAGATGCATTATTCAAGAATAGAAAGTGGCTTTGAATCTTTCACAAGAAGCGGAACCAAGATTTATGATTGTAACGGTCTTTATTCACTGAAGTAAATGAGCTTATATTTATATGGGAGTCTCAACCTGAGTTTGACCCCTTGAAGATACGTCCTTTTTATATACTTTTACCATATAAATGAGTTTATATATGGCTATCTATAATCTTTGTGTCCAGTATCTTAACCAGTAACCTATCCCTACCAATTAATTCAGTCATGGAGATACTTCCATTAGTTTGCAAAATACAGCGTAACCCCTTCAATTTTGTAGGATGTATCAATTTTTCCCCCGCAATTTCAAGTGAAACACCGCCCTCCATTAACATTAACAATTATCTAAGTTAACCTTTCAATTACATTTCAAACCCTAGAATGGACGTTTAAAAATATTTGTACACTTAGTATGTCACTTACCACCTACACATTAATATTTTTTTTTTTGGTCTTCCGTGCCTCAGAAACAAGACACAAAGCTACAACACAGAAATGGCCAACAAGGCCCAAAAACCAGCTGACACCGAATAACATAAGAAATAAGCATAGTACTACTCAAGTCAGCTCGACTGGATCCTATTAGGCTATTACTCAGACGGAATCTTCTCCTAGCTGGGAGATTGGGGTTTGTCCGTTGACACTAGCTCCGCTACCTTTAAAAGAAGACATAATGACCAAAACGCCGGGAGAGAATTATCCATTGCCAGCCTAGCTATCGCAAGCGCTACTTCCTTGTTCTGTCATTCTTGTCCAAAAGGAGTGAGTCCTCTCACCTCCCTCTTCTGGGTTGCTAAATCTAGTCTTGTTCCTTTTAAAAATCTTGGCCATGCTTCTCTGCAGGCACCAATCAGTTGCTCTGTGGGGAATGAGGTCTCTCCTCCTTCTGGGCTTAAGCAGTCCAAAACTGGGTCCTTCAGCCCCATATCTTCCTTTTGGATGTTCTGCTGGTCTATACCCTCTGGGCCCAATGCTGGTTGTATGCTTCTTGTCTTCAAGTCCACTCTAGTGGGGGTTGGTGGAGTTTGTCCAACATTATATTGGTGCACTGCTCAAGGTTGCTGTCCCCTTCTACCCCTTCGTACGAGTCTTCATATTTAGCGAAAAATTATTATATATATTTTTAAAATATAATAAATACATATTTTAAAAAATATATTCATTATTAATTTTAAAAAAAATCATATAAATTTTATGTCAACAACCTAAAATTAAAGATAAAGATACTTTCTGAAACATATAACTAATTGTATTTATGGAGTATGCAATAATTTATCGTATCTAGCATCAAATTGTCTACACAGTCCAGAAGTAATCTTTTGCTCTCTTTCCTTAACCAGCTTTAAGATATCTTCTGTCAAAGCTATCTTCACCCCTTATTGTCTTTTGACTCGTTAGTCACTTCTTTGTCTTGAATAAGCCTCCTGTCTATGAGATTCTACTTCCAAGGATTTTCCTTGTCCCCTCCAAAAGCTCTCAAGGCCTCAAGCCCCAAACCTTTGTCACCCACCGCCTCTCACCGTTGCATCTCAGCCTAGGTTTTCCCTTTGTACTCGTTTTCTACCAAGAGAGCTGCAATAGACTTTGGCACTGGGACTCGTAGTTGTGGGCCATATCGCGGCCTAGATGCGTCAAGCATAGACATTGCTTTCTCCTTAAAACATACCTTTTGATCATGGCCTAATAAGTCACACTTAAAACAATAGTCTGGGAGCTTCTACGTATCTGAGAAAAATCCAAGTTTTTAGGAGGTCCTTCCTCAGTATCCCGAGGCCTGTGATTAAGGTTTTAGAAATATCCCCCATAACCTGGACTTGGAGGAAGCTCGTAGTAAGCTGATCCTCAACAATTGGATCTTCAATCTCCAATACTTCTCCTAATCTTCCTCCAATTTTTGCTGCATTTTTTGTATTCATCATCTCCATAGGTATTCCGTGAATTTGGACCCAATAGGGAGATGCCCAAAGTAAGTAACTTGGGAAACCCAACATCGCAGACTTAAGAGATGCCCCATAACATTCCAGGGGGCTCCTTTCACAATCTTCTTAGGTGTGTGCTCATCTTGAAAGTGGAACATGAATTTATTTGGCCCTGGATCAGTGATAGACAAAACATCTGGATCACCCCAGCCTTCGTAGATCATTGCTTTGACAGCATTCCGGTTTAGAGTTTTTTCTGCAACAATTTTACCACAAGGGTTCTTTCTGCTCTGATCTCAGCATCTACATCTTCAGTTTCAAGTGGCAGAATTTCTCCTTCTCGCTTCTCCTGGTTTTTGGGGTAGAGACTACTTTCCCCTGCTTGTTCTGTTTCTGAAGAGGCCATAAAGCCACCTCAGCGCACTCCTACATAGACCAATCTAGAAGCTCGCAAAGCTAGAGACAACTTCTACAGAGAGAAGAAAGAGGGACCTTCATTGGGGAAGGGGCGAGCTCCTACAAGGAGGAGAAAGAAAAAAGCAGGAAGGGGGAGCTCCTAACAGGGAGCTGCCACCCCCCTTCCTAATCACTACACCTACACATTAATAGAAATAATACTTTAGTATTCTCAATTTCAGAAACTTAACATGTCTAACCCGGCCCCAAAAAATTAGAAATGCAACATGGCTAGATCGTCTCTTTTGTTTCTCTTGATATCATCTCTTTTATGAGAACATTGAGAAGCACCTTCTAAAGACAGAATGATAATTTTCTTTCATATCTCTGTTAATATCAATGTTGCAATGACTGACATAAATCTCGACATAGGCACTTGTCAATAATTCTTTCATCATTAGATTCGCTCAGAAGATAGTAAATTCTTTGTCTTCTTCCTCCACTCCCAATCTCCCTCCATCCCTTTCTCTTCCCCTACATGGGAAATAAATTTGTTCTTACAATCTACACTGATAACGTCATTAACCTTTCATTCACTGACTATGTGTCTAAAACACATCAGTCAATAAAGGCACCGTTAATGGCAGCAAGAGCACTGGATGAAGATTAACTAAAAGGAGATAAAGCATCAATTGCCAAATTGGCTCTGAAGAAATCAAAGCAGTGGGATCTAATGCACGATGATAGGGCAAATTCTGTCATCCATTATGTTTGAGGATATTGACTAATTAGAGAAGTTGGCCCAAAAAAAAGAGACTAGTCACATAAGTGCTTGTTTTATAAATTATGTGCCACTAAGCTGATTAAGAACCTCTTTTAAGGGATAGATGCAGAGGAACGGTTACTAACAAAAGTATCCTGGAAAAGATTGATGAACTGTCTACCTTTGCCCTGGGATGATGATGTTACCCTTTGGCAGCGTTCATTGGTGATCAATTTCAAACACCATCCAAACCAACTGTTTCCGTAGAGTACTGCAGTTGTTCTGTGAGCTAATCCTATGATTTTAACATGCATTCCAAATTGTCATTAGCCTGCTTTTACTTTTCTCCCACTCCCCCCTTTTTTGGGTGGATGAATCCAATGAGTGGCTCACATTTTTTTTAATAGAATTAACGGGCCTTAGCAGAAGAATAAAAGCATAAGTACAGGAGTATCAGCTAATGATTAAGCAGATACAACAAAATATGGGGCATTTCTCCTTAATCAACATCAAAATTCAATTCAATAGCCATCTGCACTGGATGTTTTACAAGGCTTGCTGCCAAATTGTGAACAGACAGCAAGAAAATCCCAGGTACATAAGCAAAAGGACCGATATAAACTGGCACATAAGGCTCCAAATGTCATGAAGCACTAACTGAACTTCACTCAAATCATTTCTGGTTATTAGGTTGATGATGACTACTTGGGGTTAGTCTTATTTAACGTCTTGTTTTAGGACCTCAAACACTTTAGGCGCTCCAAAGATGCCAAAAATGCACTTGGTGCAGGACACCACCTTGGGCGCTGCAAGGAAGCAATGCTTCCTCCAAGGAACTATCCTTTTAGTGAATTGGTAAGCTTTTTGATGAGGGACAACTCCATCAAGGCTTCAGCACCTTGGTAAAGAGTCTCCATAGGGAATCAAGTATAAGTATTATCTTTAGGCTTCCTTTGTTTTGGAGTTAAAAGTAACATCTTCCTCCTGACCTAAATGTCTTTGGCATACCAGCATCAGCCCCTCCAGGGCACTCAAGCACTAAGGGCGCCTAGGCACTAAGAGCACTCAAACACTAGGGCGCTTAGGCACCAGGACACCCAGGCACCACAAGTGCACCCCCTGACCTGCAATTGTTGACTACATTGGACCATGTGCAAGGAGTACCCAACAAGCCTCCCTTCCAAAATCCCCTATAAATACCCCCTTTGTTAGCTCATTCAAAGGACAGAAAAAAAAAAAAAAGGCCATATGAACACCCTCTCCCCTATCCTTTCATCCACCAAATGCCCAACCTTAACCTTTTTTCTTCAACAAACCTTAGCTCCTGCCTTCTCCTTCAGTAAATAGAATTCTACTGGATATATGTCAAAATCTCCATTAATGGAAGGTTGCTACTTGTTTCTTCACTTAGGAAGCCCATGAATTCATGGTCTAAGTCTCTTAAGCTATCCCACTCAAGAATTCTCTCTGGATGCCCCACTTGTTCTCTCTACCACCTGCTGGGGGCTAGATTTTCACTATGCTATGTCTCCTAAGCATTCACAAACCCAACACTTATTCCATAATGGGAATAGAAAATTTTATACTGGGTAGTGGACTTAGCCATTGCTTGTAGTGGGCAAGAAATGATACTTGATAGAAAGCATGAGAGGAAAATGAAACCAGAGCGAGAAAAAATTAGTAAATATAAGCCCTCAATAACAGCTATGGAGTCATTCAGTCCATCCTGAAAATTCAATTGGGTATCTTCCAATCAAATGTTGAGGAACATTGACACAACCAAATTTGAGGGAATGAAGTTCTATTTTACCCAAAGGTAAAAGTACCTGTACATAATGAGCACAATCAAAAGCTAATGAGCACTTGGAGCATCTCTCATGCTCAAATTCAGACTATTGCGCATAGTCCTCCTTCCAATTCCAGCATTGCCTTTTTGCATCATGGCAACAAATTCACCATAGTCAATCCTTCCATCCTGAAACAAAAGATATAAACAAACTTAGAGATAAAAAATTATTCTTAAGCCTCCACTTAACATTGAATTAGGGCCTTTATGACCAAGTGGTCATGAGTTCAATCATTGTCAGCCTCCACCTAACAACTTAAGCTCTTAGGAGAATTAGTTCTTGACAAAAACCATGAAGCATAATTGAACTAGAAGAGGGTGCAAGAACTTAATTTAATTAAAATTAATATGCAAGGGATTTGATATTTCAAGTGTATTTAAGGCATGATATAGTTCCGATAAATTAGGTTTTCCCCCACATATCACATCTCTGACCACAAGAAGTTTTATGGATAGATCAAGCATAGGTAATAACTGCAAAGAGTCTAAATGTGTGTTTGGATTAGCTTATTTTGCATTCAAAACCGCTTATAATCAAAATTTTACTAAAAGAGGTTTTGGAAAAAAAAAAGCCATTTTTTTCCGAAAAATAATATGTTACCAAACACCTATTAACCCTTATCATCCACATCTAGCTATATATGTAAAAGTATAGGAAAAACGGATGCCTGAAGATCAGGTGCTATCACAAGTGCTTCTATTAGTAAAATTACAAAGTTTAATGAAATTAAGATAATCGATTAGTATAACTACATAGTTCTCATAACAAACATTATAACAAATTAGAAGAACAGCATAGTTTGGAAACAAATACCAAATGTAGCCATTGTATTAAACTGTAACAACTATGTGATTTTGGCAATACTCATTATAATAAGTTATCAGAACTAATTTTTCATCAGAGTATTTTGCCACATGTCTTTGGTTATCACAACATAGTCCTAATAAGAAAATACTCATAAACAATCAACATATCCATAATGTTTTGAATATAAACTAATTACTATAATTTTCCATTACCTTTATGAAGGTTTAATGAAACTATATAGCTTTTACAATAATTATATAATTTATCTAGGACACTGCATATGCCTTTCAAAAAGAAAGACACAAGCTTCCATTAGTATGCAAAAAAATTAAAAAATAATATTCATCTTACATTGCAACAAAAACAATTTTAGATGTAATATCATTAGAGTTTATATACTGATTAATCAAAAGTAGTTTTAAGGATCTAAATTTCTATCTTTAGAGTAAGATCTTAGATAAAATATTTTTTAAGCTACAAGCTTTGAAATGAAACTCCCCAGCATTTGCATGGGTTAGATGATGATATAATGCAGAATAAGGTACAGAAAATACTAAATTGTAAGAAAATGCAAAAACTAAATGCTCAGTTTCTTCAGGAGGATATGTATAATACTAACTTGTAAGTTCCTCTCACAGTAACTTCTAAAAGCCTACATGGTTTTCCTATTTGAATGTGTAGCACAAGTCTAAATGACTTACATTATCTTGATCCACTTCCCTAATAATATCTTCAAGAAAAACATCAGTCATGTTATGTTCTGCACAAGCATGTTGAAGTTCATCAACTGTAATATAACCACTCCTGTCCTTGTCAAAATATTGGAATGCTGCAACTAGATGTTCCTCACGCTCTAGCTTGTTAAGATGAACTGTTGCAGCAATAAACTCCCCATAATCTATAGTTCCGCTGTTGTCCACGTCGGCCTGAAACAAATCAGGCACTTCAGCTGAATGGAACATGATATTTGATTATTTAACATGAATAAAGGCTGCAATTCAGACAGAAAAGATAGAGTCATGTATTCAAAGGATGACCATCTAGTCCTCTGGTTTTCTACTCAAACATCAGGTTTAAACAGACTTCACTAATGTCCAATGTCACCCTTGCTGACAGAATAACAAGTTCACGTAAACAAAGAACCCTCTTAACCTACATTAATTGGCCATGAGTCAACATCTTTCACAGATCAATTCTATCTGATTTAAAGATAATAATTTACATAACAAATTTTAAACATTTTTTCTTTGGCTTTCTACTTGATCTTTGAAATATGTATTCAACGAATGATGAAGAAAAATCATGCAATAGAGTGAATGACAGAGGCTACAGTACAATACAAACAAAGAGCAAAGATATAAGAAGAATCAAAACAAATTTCAAAAAGTATATAAAAAATAAAGAACTGAGTGGAAGTATACACATAAAATTTAAAAGAAATATATATTTCTCAGAACTAACTCCCTACCGCTTCCATAAGATCACGTATTTCTGTATCCTTAAGGGTAGACCCATATCTTCTTAAACCAGCTTTGAGTTCATCGAAAGTGATTGCACCACTGTTATCAGTATCCATAGCCTTAAACATTTCTCTCAAACCAGCAATCTCCTCTTCGGATAGACTTTCAGCAATTACCTAAGAAAATAGTATAACATGCAATTTTATAACTTTTTATCAGATTGATCTTGTATGAGAATGCATTTTTCTATCTTTTTCACAAGAAATGTATGAGTTTAAATTCATACGGAATCAAATATCATGCATCGATTAGCTCTGCTTACCCGCAAAGCCATCTTCTTTAGCTTATTCATTGCAGAGAACTGTTTGAGACGAGAAAGAACAGCAGGGTCCAGTGCTCTGTCAGGGGCAACACCATTTTCACATATCCAAGGATGACCTAAACAGGCACAGCAATAAATATCCTTTGATATTTAAATAAGATTAAATGATATGTAATAATGCAGTAAAGTACATTGTAAAATAAAATGGTAAAATTATCAATATTTGCAAAATTTAATCCATTCATGTTTTATAGAGCAGGCAAAAATATTAAGCTCATAAAACTGAAGTTTGTTTTCAAGGAAACAACAACTCTCATGTATTTATTAGTTTAGAATAGTGGACTAGTTCTTCGTAGGTGAGTCTGCCATAGATGAGGCAATGCCAGTGAGACTTTAATCACTTATTGCGTCCTTAATGAATCTGAAGTCTACTATCAAAGTTTGCATAGCACAGGGAAAAGCCAATTTATAATGCTCAGCTGCTCTACTACATCTACTCTGTAAAGAAATCAAGGTATCTTACATCCATCGTGTAATTATAGCAACTGGTCAAAAAGAAAACAGCATCTATTCTCTTCATATCAGGATGGCCCTGGTTTTGTAGTAAGACCAGAAAAAGAAAATTATAGAAGGACGAACATACATAACACTTCATGAGCAGTCAACCGTTCTGAAGGCTGAGAACACAGCATCTTTCTAATAAGATCTTTTGCACTATCAGATATTAGAGGCCATGGATCTGATTCAAAATCTATATGTCCCTTCAATACTGCATCAAATATACCCTGCTGGGTTTCTGAACTCCAAAAGGGTGAAACTTTCAGTGATGTCACAGAGGAAGGAGAGGAGATCAAAAGAGTGTCAGCAGTGACATGTACCTGCCCAAAATGGCGGGACACCACTAAGCAATATGTACAGTATGACACCCGCTGTCCATACATCTGCTTCAGGCCCATAATGCTTGAGGAGAACCTCAGGAGCAACGTAGTACGGGCTGCCAACTACATCAGTGAAAACTTGACCTGAGGCAGTAAAATTGAATGAAGAGTTTAAACAAACACTAATTAAAACATTGCATGGTGTTCTCTGATAGTTAAGCATCCTCAACACAAATACCAGTAAAGTTTAAGAAAAGATTTTGGCAAATTCAGAAGCATGAAAAGAAGATAAAAAAAAGATGAACTTATGACATATAAATGTGCCCAAGGTGCAAATATATGCAATAAAATAAAAGCGATGTTGTTCTTACGAGGTAAGTAGATGCACAACAGGGATATTAATGGAGAAAAAAGTTCTTAAGGGTGTGTTGTTTTGAAAGTGCTGGTTAGTTTTTCTGCTGACTACGATATTAAGAGAAAGCAGAGTAAGGAATACTTGTTACCTGGTTTGAAGAAAACAGAAAGGCCAAAATCAATTGCTTTAAGAGAGAAATCATCATCTTTATTGACCAACAAAAAGTTTTCAGGCTTGAGATCTCTATGCATAACCCCAAGGGAATGACATGCCTCAACAACTCCAACAATAATTTTGGTCAATTCGGCAGCTTTCCTCTCCGTGTAGTGGCCCCTCTGGATGATGCGATCAAACAACTCTCCACCAGAACAAAGCTCCATGACAATATGGACAGAGAGTGGATCCTCATAAGCACCCTTGATGGTGACGATGTTCTTGTGACCTGCTAAATGGTGCATTATCTGAATTTCCCTCCTAACGTCCTCCACGTCCTCCTTGGAGATCAACTTCCTCTTGGAGATGGATTTGCATGCATATTCAATGGCGGTGGAGTTGTCGGTGCATAAATAAGTGGTGCCAAATTGTCCCTGCCCTAATTTACGGCCAAGAGTGTATACATCACGAATGTTGGGAGTCTTATGACCCAGTACATAATATGCTTGGTTATCGACGCCTCGGCGCATGATGGCGTCTTTCTTGGGCGGAATGATGAAGGGTAGATTACTGCTGTTGTTGTTGTTAATGCTTTCTGGACAATTCGGATTTTCTTTGGCTACGCCTACGAGCTGCTGGTCTGAGTTGGAGCGATCAGACGGAGTGTTGCGCTTGGAATGGTCTTGGGGCTTGGTGTAGCCCTGAATATATTTTCCTTTCAAAGATCCGCGGCATGTGTTGCCCATGAAACTAAAGAATCACGCAGATTATATATAGATATTTTTTTACGCCCTTTTCCTCATCCAACGATTTGTCATCAGTTTGCGTTGTGCCGACAATCATATGGAAAAGTCCAAGCAAATCAATCCATATTCATATCACCTAATAAATCTAATTTAGTCAGAGAGAGGGAACAAGAAAAGAAAAGAAAAGAGAAGAACTAGAATCGAGAGAATTAGCGTAGCGTACCACAAGGTGAGAATGGAAAGAGGATGGATATCTCCGGCTGATCTCAAATCTCAACGACTCATACTTGGCCTCATTTCAATTCATAATTCCTTCTCTCTTCGCTTGCAGCTCCGACAGATCTCTCCGTATCTGCCTCTGGACAAAACTTTATTTTCTCTCATATAGTTGTTAATTTTAGGATGGTTGCTGCCGAGAAACATCGCAGCCGAAGATAAATTTTCAGGGAGGTACGTGTCAACCCTCCATTTAATATTTGATATATTTAATTAAATTCTTTAAAAAATATACATTTATACGTAATTTATAAAATTTTATATATGTTAATTATTAAATAAAGTAACTAAATAAACGCGTGATTATCTACAAATTTCTCCAGAAAAAAGCACTGACCAGCTGCACCCACTTCTCTCCTGTAGAATGTTCAATTAAATATCATGCTTTTTTCTTTTCTGTCTTGCATTGCATATGTTTTTATTTGGATACCATTAATTTATTAATTTATTATTATTATTATTATTATTATTATTATTACTATTATTCAATAAAAATGATATTAAGATTTTTATAGATGAATGTTGTATAATATAAAAATTTTATTTTTATTTTTATATTTATATTAAGCTGACTCTTAAGATTAATATTAAGAGTAAAATTTATTTTTAATTTTTAAAAAATATATCATTTATTAAATTTGTTTTTTTATAATTAATTTTATTAATTTAATTTTTCAAATTTTAAATTTATAATAATTTTATTCTTTTAAATAATTAAATTAAAAAAATTAAAAAATAAAATTTATAAATAACTTAAATCTTAAAAAAATTAGATCAATAAACTTAACTTTTAAAAAAACAAAATTATAAATAATATATTTTTTAAAAATTAAAAATATATTTTACTCTAATATTAATTACGGAAAATTATCTAAATGGTAGAAATTGAAATTTGAAAATATAGGGTTTGTTTGACCAGTATCTATAGCTAAATTAATGCTAATATTCCTGAACTCATAAGATATAAACCGAGCTTCATTTACAAATCAATGCATTAATTTTAAGTTGGTAAATTTGAACAAGAGACCCAGCCAAGCTCTACTCTTCCAACTGTGGCAGTTGTCAACCTTCTCATTTTGAGTTTTATTCTTATCTTTTCTGTTCAATTCAATAGAATGTTTATCCAACAATGTGCAATTTCCCATTTGCGGGGGCTTTGTTATGGTTGTAACTCTTTGACTCCAACGGTTTAACAAATAAATAAAAGATTGTCTTTTTATGTTCGAGTGGGAGATTAGGGATGGGAGATTAGGAAAAAAAATGAAAGAAAGGATATATTTATTATAAGTCTCTTTCTTAATTTAAAATTTTAAAAAAAGAAAGGAAATGAAGATTTTTAAAAAATGTTTTAAAATGTTTCTAAACTAATTTTTGTAAATATTTTAAAAAAAATTTAATTTAAATAATTTTTAATAATTTAAAACATTAAAATAAAAAAAATATTTTTTAATAAACTTTCTATTCTCATTTCTTTTTTTTTTATTTTTTTAAATAATTTTTTTTTTATTTCTTCCAAACTCTCAAGTATAACTTTAATGGCTTATAAATTTACTATCTCTAGTCTTTCAGTCTTACATGTTTCCATGGATATGGTATCCTCAGATCTTCTTACCACGAGCTCTAAGTTCTTTGAATATGATTGTAAGTTCTAACTGCTTTCTCCATCAATGACTCTCGTTTTCACGCATAATTTAATATTTTTTTCATTCTATTTTTATTTATTATATAAAAAATTTTATTTGTCCAACAATATATATTATTTAAAAATATTAAAAAATTATTAATTAAATTTTTTTAACATTATCTTTAACTTTTAATAGAGATAATGAGCGGAACAAATAAAATTAAAAAAAAAAATAAAAAATATTAATAAAATAAAAAAAATAATTTATTTATTTTGAATTATAATTTTTTACAATTGATACTATTTAATAACTTTTTTAATCATTATGTAAAAACCTTAAGATTATGTTTAAGAGTTTAGAAGTAATGGAAATGACAGGATTTTGAAGAAAATGAAAGGAAAGGAAATAAAAAAAAATAAAAGGCTAATTAAATAGATATCATTCCCTTTATTTGGATGTTTGAAATCCTCAAAAATTCCTCAAAGTCAGGATATATTTGAAAATTTAGAGGAAATAGAAATGAAAGAGATTTGAATAAAATAAAGAGAGAGGAAATAAAGGATAATAAAAGACTAATTAAATAGATTTTCTTTTTTTATTTAGATGTTTGAAATCTTTTAAATTAGGAAACTTTAAAATATTTATAAAAATTGATGAAGGAAAATTTTGAAAAATTACTTAAAAAATCCTCATTTTTTTTGTTTTTTTGTTTATATAAAACTTACAAATAAAAAAGAAGTTATCATAAACCTCTCAATTCTCTCATTTTTCTTCTCAAACTCCTAATTCAAATATAGCATAAATGACAGTAAAAATAAATGAAGGAAGTATATAAAAACTTATTATTAGAGAAAAAAACAGAAGGAAAAATGAAATAAACACTCAAGCACACACACAAAAGCACGGCACAACAGAGATGGTAAAACAAAATATATTACTTCCACAATTTATTTTGGTAATCCTTCAAAAAAAAATATTGATGTAATTGTAATTTTTTTTTTTTTGGGAAATAAAGCGGGTAGATCTCAGCAGAAAAAGAAAATTACAAAGATCCCACCCTGAGAGTACAAACTCCCTTAGCATCATCCAGAAGGTATCCCCTGAGATTAAGACGTGGAACCTCCCAAACATTAACATCTGACTCCTGTAAAAGGCTATAATCTGCTAAGAAATCGGCACGCATCTCCTTGATCTATGGAACCAGCTTTCTTGAGTCAAAGGCCCCCATATCCTCTCCTTCTATTAGCATAATTGTAGACTTTGAATGAAGTTCCAACTTCACCTTTTTATAGTTCAAAATCCAGTTGAGTGATTTATTGACAAAAAAAAATAGTCAAAAGACCTTCTCATGATGTTAAAATACGAAGAGCTTGTGTCCCTTATGATGACTTATAGTAGTGATTTAAAGGATAAATTTGTCTTTTTAAGTTTTTTTTTCATCAAAACACCACTCATTGTGTATATGTATTTTCTAAAATTGCAAAATTCAACCATGACTAATTTACTTTAGAAGACATAGGGAAAATTGCAAAAGAAAAAAAAAAGCTCACATTAAATCATAGTGTATGTGCTTAATTTTGTAAATTAAGAGCTAAAATGTAATTGAAAGGATGAATTAATGTGAAAAAATGCAATTAATCGTTTGTTGAAAATAAATAAATTTTGTTCTTTTTGTTATACAAAAATTTCACATATATATAATTTAAACATGTGTTTTATATATGGAGTTAAATAATTTTTATCTCTAAAAAAGATTGCGTATTGACGTAACATTTGTTAAATTTTTTTATAAACAAAAAAAACTATTTCCTTATTAAATCACGAATGGTTCATATTTCAAAATATTTGTACTGTATTTTGATAACATAACCACTAATTTTTTAGAATATTATTTATTTTAAATATTTATTGTATTCAAATATAATAATTTAAAGCGTTAATTTGTTCAATTAATAAAACATTTTGTTAAAGAGAGGCATTAAAAAGTTTATTTATTGTAATAATAATTACGTAAGAGGTTAAATTTTTTTAGTAATATTGGCAAATTGAGAAGCAGATTTATTCTAATAATTTGAATAATTTATTATATAATATTTTTATATTTTAATTTATTTTATATAAATATATTTAAATATCTATACTCTCAATTTATCTATTTTAATTCATTTCTTAGATAATAAAGACAACAAACGTAAGAGGAAGTAGAGTGTAATGGAGAGGAGAAGGAAAAGTTAAAGGGTAACAGTTAGTAGAATGTGGGTGTATAAGTTTTTTGTTTTATCCGATATGTTTCAATAAATTTGTATGATAAAATAAGAAACTGAAATTTGGAAATCAATTTTTCTAATTTTTATTATATAATTGTATAGATAATAATACATGATTAATTAAAAATATATTAAAAATTAATAAACTTATAGTTATAAGCGATAATTTATTCAAATTAATAAAATAAATTACAGTGAGTATAAAAAATAGTTATCTCATGTACCAGATTGATCTAGACTTATTGCACAATTCACACTTATATAACCATCACAGTGAATGTAACAAAAACTGTTTCCAACGTGCTAAGGACATCCCAGAAAAAGCAAAAGAAAAAAAACAAAGAAATTGAATGCTTTTGGGCAGGAACTTGTACAGTTGCGTGGAGTCCAATTTATTGAAATTGAAAACAGACCTTCCATAGAAAATGGATCGCAAATTAAGGTTCACTTAATAGGCAGAATTGAGTTCCTGTGTGTATATAAGTTTTTAATTTCTGTTAATGATTATTTATTAACAGATAACCTGTAAATATTATTTTAAGTCTGTTAAATTTATAATATATTCTGAAGTTAGTATAATTTTTTCCTTTCTTTTTGAATTTCGTAGGAAATAGTATGGTAAACTTGTGAAATGGAGATGCAGTTAAGGAAAATGATAAATTGTAGAAAAAATTATTATTTGAAATGCTCACTTATTTATATCCACGTTTCGGATCGCAAAAGGAAAAAAAATTTATATCTTCGTTTCGTAAAGCCGATTGGGTAACACGTAGCACTGCTGATTAAATTGAGCATATGAGGAAGTACAGTTGTATCGCCAAATGGATCCCCTCCGATAACTTTTTTGTGTTCCACCGGAACTAGTAACTGGCTATATCGCATGCTCTTCATAATTTTTTATTTGCACATAGAGTATTTTTTTATTTAAAAAATAAAAAATTAATCTTTTAACATTCGATTATATTTTTATAAAAAAAATTTATTAACAATATATACTTCATTCAACGTTTACAAATAACTTTTCATTATGTTTTTATTTCATTTATATTTTGATTTATTTTTGTGGGATAGGCTCTCTGATATTTAAGCATGGAGACAGTCTCATGACTTGAAAAATCAAGAAAGCGACGTAGACGGGTTAAAATCCTATTATCATTTTTTTGTTATGAATTTTATTCTTTTAATTAAATATTCATAATTTAATAAAAAAAATATTTTTTAATTAACATTAATTTTTTAAATTTGAATTTTTTATTAAGTTATTAATATTTAATTACAAAACAGAATTAAAAACAGAAAAAAAAATTTAAATCCAAGAATAAGACGACTTGTAATATTGTTTGTTGTGTTATTTGTGTAAGAACAATTTTATATATTTTTTAACTTATTCTCTTAAATAATTTTTTTAATTATTAAATAAAATAAATATTAATTATTTTTTATATTTTTAAAATAAATTTTTTATTTTTTATTTAATATTTATTATATTAAATATTAAAAGTATTAATAAATAAATATTTTAAGAAGGTATAACATTTATGTCCATCAAATTGTGCCCTGACGGAGCCGATCATGAATCGAAATCTAATGTAATAAACGAATAATCACTAAGATTTAAGTAATATTCTCTTTGTTTATTTTTATTTTTATTTATTATGTAAGAAATTTTTTTTATTTAAAAATATTTATTATTTAAAAATATTAAATAATTTATTTTAACTTTATTCATATTTTTTAATAAAAAAATAAAAAAATATGTAAAATTAATAAAGAGAAATAATATTAATAAAATAAAAAAAGATAATTTAATTATTTTAGATTAATTTTTTTATAATTAAAATTATTTAATAATTTTTTTAATATTTATATAAAAATTTTAAATGATATATAAAAATGAACGAATACAGTATATACTTGGTTGGGCTTATAATAAAAGAATCTTTCTGTCTCAGGTTCGTGTCCGTTACAGTTTTATGTTTCTTTGGATCATTCCGAATCAAACAAATAATTGTTTCACTTTCCACTTTCCACTTTCCACTTTCCACTTTCCGCTTTCCGCTTTCCACTTTCCCAGGGCTATTATTGCAACTTCCAAACCCTGCCTATTGCCTATTGGATTCTTTCCTTTTCGTCATCCTCGAAGAAAATCCCAGAAGTATTTTAATCCCTTGTTTACTATTTTTATGAAAGCGAGATTGAAGCGTAGCGTGTGTCGTCTGAATGATGATCCTTTGACGCATAACTGAATTCGGATCGGGAAGGGTGGTGACGTGCAGAGCTGTGAGAGAGCAACAAGAGCAGGTGTCCACTAGCGAGCCTCTGTTGCAAAAGAAACGGGCCTCATCAATTTCATTTCATTTCCTGCTTTACTTTTCTACCCGGCGAATAGGATCGCTACTTGTTTTGTTTTCTACACGCATTTTCTTGTCTTGGTACTGCACTGCTAGCATTAGTTTTTTTTTTTTCAAAAAAAAAACAGAGAAAAGGACGAAAGAAAGAGCTCACCCTCATGACCCATGTCATTTTCTGCTTCTGAGATACTTGAAACACCGTACTCAACTGACACTCCTCCAAGCCAAGGTGATTGATTAGGTATGGTTCTGGATCTGTGATCCATCCCCTCCGGCCTCAGCAATTAATTATGCTTATATACTTCGGGTTAGGGTTAGGGTTAGGGTTAGGGATCGTAAACCTGTTATTTTGGTGGTCGAGCAGGAAGGTCTTCTACTAACTGATCTTTCTATTATTAATATGCGGCCATATTTTCTCTTTCAGGCTGATTACGAATTGACGTGAAAAAAAAAAATGAGTGGAGCTGTTCTTGTTGCTGTTGCTGCTGCTATCGGTAACTTACTGCAAGGATGGGATAATGCGACCATTGCAGGTCATTTTCTGTTTCTCTTATCTTACGGCACGTATTAAGTTATATAAGATTTGGTTAACCAAGGTTCATTTTATTTTGTTTCTTTGCTGTACTGATGAATTAAATTTGCTTCGACCTTCAATTAAATTGGTTGATCTAACTAATAACCTCATATTTCAACAAGTTTATTTCTGTTTCTATGCAGGATCTATTTTGTACATAAAAAAGGAGTTTAAATTAGAAAGTGAACCCACAGTAGAAGGTCTAATTGTGGCCATGTCACTTATTGGAGCCACCGTGGTTACTACCTGCTCCGGAGCCCTATCAGACTTGCTAGGCCGCCGTCCTATGTTGATTATCTCCTCCGTCCTTTATTTTGTCAGTTCTCTTGTGATGCTATGGTCTCCAAATGTTTATATCCTCCTCTTTGCAAGGCTTTTAGATGGTTTGGGAATTGGTTTGGCAGTTACCTTGGTACCCCTTTACATATCTGAGACAGCTCCACCTGAGATTAGGGGATTACTGAATACACTTCCACAGTTCACTGGTTCTGCTGGAATGTTTTTCTCCTACTGTATGGTGTTTGGGATGTCACTAATGAAGGGCCCCAGCTGGAGACTCATGTTGGGTGTTCTTTCAATTCCCTCTCTTATTTATTTTGCACTAACAGTATTGTTCTTGCCTGAGTCTCCAAGATGGCTTGTGAGTAAAGGACGGATGCTTGAGGCCAAGAAGGTTTTGCAGCGGCTTTGCGGAAGGGAAGATGTCGCTGGTTAGTTTTGTGCTTTTGCTTCATGAATTACTTGCTTTTCCTTTAGGATGTAAGACATAATTTGTCATGCTTTACTACTTTGGATGTTCGATTGAGATCTTAGCTTGATGCACTTAGACTTATCATATACTTTCAGAAATAAACTTAAGTCCATAGGATTGTTTTAAAGACAGGTTGGTTCAACTCTAGATGCAACTCAGCAGATCCTGGATGTTCAGTTGTTCATTTTTGAGAATTTTTATTTTGGGTGATTATATTTGTATTCTATGAGCCTAATATGTTCCATTTAGCAAAAATTGTTCACTGTTCATTTGTGTTGTTAAAGGACTAAATGAAAATAGAAAATGAGATGGAAATAATTTGACGGATAACAAGAAGTGTTGTCACAGTCTGGTCTGCGTATTTGTCAGTGATTGGATTTTTTGTGTTAATCGGATGAGAGATATTTAAGGCATTCTTAACGGGAAAAAACTATGAGCATTCAAATGAAAAAACAGAAATATTTATGTTATTCTTGATTTTTATTAAAACTATTGAAAATTCGGATAATTTTGATTTTTGAAAGCTTTTATTGAATAGCAGTATTGTAAGTGTTAATCACCATTTTTTTGGTTCATTCTCTCATTGTAGGTGCATTTATTTGATTTTTTATCCTTTGTTGCTACTTGCTTCTGGTTTTTGATTTGCCTGGTAACTTCATATGTTTACTTGCTTTTGATTCAACTATAACAATTAATTTGTGTATGTGCATGATTTCAATGATAATTGTCCTTGGGCATGAGCAGGTGAGATGGCTTTACTGGTTGAGGGTCTTGGAGTTGGGGGTGATACAGCTATAGAAGAGTACATCATTGGTCCAGCCAATGAATTCATGGATGAAGAGGATCCATCTGCCAGAAAAGATCAGATCAAGTTGTATGGGCCTGAACAAGGTCTGTCCTGGGTTGCCAGACCTGTCACTGGACAAAGTTCTGTTGGCCTTGTATCTCGTAAAGGAAGCATGGCAAATCAGAGTAGTCTAGTGGACCCTCTAGTGACCCTCTTTGGTAGTGTCCATGAGAAGCTCCCAGAAACAGGAAGCATGCGAAGCACCCTTTTTCCACACTTTGGAAGTATGTTTAGTGTTGGGGGAAATCAACCTAGAAATGAAGAATGGGATGAAGAAAGCCTTGCCAGAGAGGGCGATGATTATGTGTCTGATGCTGCTGCTGGTGATTCTGATGACAATTTGCAGAGTCCATTGATCTCACGTCAAAACAACAAGTCTGGACAAGGACATGCCTCCTCCTGCCCATGGTAGCCTTTCAAGCATGAGGCAAGGTAGTCGTTTGCAAGGAAATGCTGGAGAACCTGCTGGTAGTACAGGGATTGGTGGTGGATGGCAGCTAGCATGGAAATGGTCTGAACAAGAAGGCCCGGATGGAAAGAAGGAAGGCGGTTTTAAGAGAATATATTTACACCAAGAGGGTGGTCCTGGATCTAGGCGTGGGTCTCTGGTTTCACTTCCTGGTGGTGATGTGCCAACAGATGGTGAGGTTGTACAGGCTGCTGCTCTGGTGAGTCAGCCAGCCCTTTATAACAAGGAGCTTATGCATCAGCAGCCAATTGGCCCAGCTATGATTCATCCATCTGAAACAGCTTCAAAAGGGCCAAGTTGGAGTGATCTTTTTGAACCTGGGGTGAAGCATGCATTGATTGTGGGGGTGGGGGGATTCAAATTCTTCAGCAGGTAATGGCATCTTTTCATAGTCTTCTGTTTTTTGTTTCCATATGTTGTAATGTTTTCCTTCAATAATTTCTATTTCTTTTTGGCATAATTAAGTTTTTAGCCTCTATATTTTTACTCTATGTTCATTCTGGTCCCTAAATTTACCATTTGTATCCAACGTTGTCTTTGCGGTGATTTTCCATCCAAATTATTCTATTAAATACTGACGTGTCTCGTTAATATATATTTTTTTCTGTATAAGACCCTGACTATCACATCAATAGCCATTTGACACATCACTTTTTAACAAAATTTCAAGGTGATACATTACCATTTAACAAAATAATTTGGATTAAAAATCCCTATAAGGACGTAATTGGTAAATTGAGGGGCTAAAATGAACAAATAAAAAAAGTAAGGACTAATATGAACAGAGAGTGAAAAAATACGAACCAAAAACTTAATAAAACATTTTCTTACCTTGGTTTCATCTTGTTCACTTTCTTGAAAACATTGAACAGGCAAGGACAGGGTATGATTTCATCCTGTAGCTTTGTTACACTTTTGCAAATTCTTATACAGCTTAAGTATAGATTTTATATGATGCCCTCTGTATTGTGTTTGTATTCAAATAAGGGAAAAATGTATGCAAACATCCTCAACTTTGAGTGGTTTGCAAATAGCCACTATAAACTATAAAATCTTTCTATTAGGTCCCTAAACTTAATCATTTGTTATAATAAATCCTTCCATCCAATCTCAGTCAAATTTCTAACGACAGTCTCTTTCATGTGACTAGCATGTGTCTTTAATCTCAAATTAATAATTTTAAAATTATTTTTTATTTCTTTATTTTTATTTTTAGATATAATCTTTAAATATAATCTTTAGTTTTATTGAAATGTCTAAAAATGAAAAATGATTTTAAAATTATTAATTTGAGTTTATAAACATGTGACACGTGAGAGAGGCTGTCATTGTAAGGATCTGTTATAACAAATAATTGAGCTTAGGGACCTAATAGGAAGATTTCATAGTTTATGGTGGCTATTTGCAAATCACTCAAAGTTGAGGGTGCTTGTATGCATTTTTCCCTTCAAATAATGAGTGTGTTTGGAATTGCTGTGAGATTTTGATAGGAAACTGGAAACAGAGTACTGATCTACTGGATTAAAGTCATTGAATTCCTTCCTCTGCTAGCGATATTGATGTGATATCAGTACTAGATGAGGATTGGTATAAAGTGCTGACGGAAATTCTCACACAGAAAGAAAGAAAATATAGAGACACCGCAGACTCTGAGGGGTCTGCTTCCTCACTTCCCAACTCTCAATCCTTGTTTGCCTCTTTCTCCTCTTATTCCATTCCCACTAATCGATTCTGCCCCTTGCCCCACCTTCCATATGAGTAGGTTGTTATGATGCAAACCCACATCATGATTATCACACTCCTTTCCCTCATTTCCCACATGAGCCCCCAATACACCTTAGTGATGGGTGGCTGTCTAGCAATAATCCATCCCAAGAGTTTCACCTTGTCCTCAAGGTGAAATTTTGGGAAATGCTCCTGTACGGCCTCAAATGATTCCCAAGAATTCTCAAATTTTGGGAGGTCTTCTGATAGCTGTAATGGTAGAGGTTGGCTATTGGTGTAATCTGAAACTGATTTTCAACAAGGAGACATGGAAAACAGGGTAGCGGTTCACCCATGCAGCTTAACCACCACTTTAATGAACAACTTAGCCGCTCCTTTAACTGTGAAGGGATGACACAATGCTAAGAAGTGTGCATACTTAGTGAGTCTGTCAACCGTCACAAGGATAGTGTCCATCCCTTAGGATTTTTAAGCAATCCCCCTATGAAATCCATATAATATCCTTCTTGAAACGGCATCCGTATTCTTATTTTCACTTCCCGATTTATAATGAACTTATTAATCAAAGCCCAAGAGTTTATAAGTCCATTTTGTTACTCCTCCGCCAACAACCTCTGTTCAGTGAGGTATTTGAGACTCTTGTTAATCCACAAAATGTTGACCTATCAGATAGTGATGCCATTTCTGCACAGCCAACACTATCGCCATTAATTCCCTTCCATACATAGACCTTGATTGGGCTCTGGCAGACTAACGTTGGCAGAAGTTAGCTATTGGCCTGCCCTCGTGCATCAGTACAACACCCAAACCTTTCCCCGAAGCATTGGTTTTGACTACAAAAGATTTCCCAAAGTCTGAGAGAGCCAACACTGGAACCGTTCATAGTTATCTTTAGTCACTCAAAGGCTTGTTGAGTCTCATGTCTCCAGTCAAAGCCTTCTTTCTTGAGTAATTGAGTCAGTGGCCTAGCTATCCTTTCATAATGTCTCACAAACTTTCGGTAGTAACTAGTGAGTCCCATGATGGGTGCAGGCTAGTTAATCATGTCTACTATTTTCTTTGGATCAACCTCTGCTCCTGTGGCTGAAATAACATGCCCAAGATAGTCAAGTTGTCTCTGTCCAAAGCCGCATTTTGCTTTGTTCACAACCTGATTCTGTTCTTGTAATAGTTGCAAGACTCCCAGATCATGATTATCACACTCCTTTCCCTTATTTCCCACACGAGCCCCCAATTCTTTGCTACCTGTTGAGAGAAGGAAGGATCACAGAAACCCTTAGTTTGTGAGAATGAGTCAGTAAAATTACATTGCCCTCTGTATCGAATTTTATAATACTTGTGTAATTAATGTACAATAAAAAGGAAATAATGCAATGATCCTATTACATAATTTACATGATTCTAACATGATCCTAATTGATTCTTTACATATTCTAACATGATCCTAATTAGATTCTTTACATATTCTAACACTCCCCCTCAAGTTGGAGCATATAAATCATATGCACCAAGCTTGTTACAAATATAACTAATTCGAGGACCTCTGAGAAACTTTGTGAATACATCTGCTAATTGATCATTTGAATTGACAAAGTTAGTGGTGATGTATCCGGATAAAATCTTTTCTCGGATAAAGTGGCGGTCCACTTCTATATGTTTGGTCTTTTCATGAAACACTGGATTTGAGGCAATGTGTAGAGCTGCTTGATTATCACAAATCAGTTGCATTTGCTTAACATCTCCAAATTTTAACTTTTGAAGTAATTGTTTCGGCCATATAAGTTTACATGTTGCCAATGCCATAGCTTGATATTTTTGCTTCTGCACTTGACCTTGCAACAACATCTTGTTTCTTTCTTTTTCTAATATATCAAGTTGCCTCCAATCATCACGCAATAACCTGTGGTAGAACGCCTATCTGAAGGAGAGCCAACCCAGTCTGCATCTGTAAAACCAATGATCTGGGTATGTCCTTTTGTCTTCATAGAGAAGGCCTTGACCTGGTGCTCCTTTGATATACCTGAGTATTCTGATTGCAGCATCCCAATGACTATCACAAAGAGCTTGTAGAAATTGACTAACTATACTTACAGCAAAGGAGATATCTAGTCGAGTGATGGTAAGGTAGTTTAGTTTACCAACAAGTCTTCAATATCTTTCAGGATCCGACAAGGGCTCCTCCTGTCCTGGTAAAAGCTTGATGTTTAGATCCATAGGAGTTTCTACAGGTCGACAATTGGTCATGCCAGTCTCCTCTAAAATATCAAGGGCATACTTTCTTTAAGAAATAGCGATACCAGTAGAGGATTGAGCGACCTCAATACCAAGAAAATATTTAAGGTGACCTAAGTCCTTATTCTGAAAATGACGAAAGATGTGTTGTTTTAGTTGATTGATACCGTCTTCATCGTCACTTGTGATGACAATATCATCTACATATACCGCTAGAAAGATACTATGATGTTGAGGAGAATGACGGTAGAAAACAGAATGATCTGCCTCACTGTGGATCAAGCCAAATTGCTAAATGACTGTACTGAACCATCCAAACATGCTCGCGGAGACTGCTTCAACCCATAAATAGAACGATGTAAGCGACAAATTAATCCGGACTCCCCCTGAGCAACAAAACTAGGAGGTTGCTCCATGTAAATCTCTTCAGCAAGTTCACCATGTAAGAAGGCAGTCTTAATATCAAGTTGGAATAGAGGCCAATGTCGCATGGTAGCCATGGATAGAAGAAGCCGAACAGAAGCAATCTTGGCAACTGGTGAAAATGTATCACCGTTGTCTAAACCATATATTTGAGTATATCCCTTGGCTACTAGGTGGGCTTTCAAACGGTCAATCTGTCTATCAGGGCCAACTTTCACAGTATACACCCATCGACACCTAATTGTGGACTTACCCTTAAGTAACGGAACTAACTCCCAAGTGCCACTAGAGTGTAAGGCTTGCATTTCATCTACCATAGCCTGTCACCATCCCGGATGGGATAGTGCCTCACCTGTAGTTTTAAGAATGGAAACAGATGACAAGGAGGTGACAAAAGAAAAATATAGAGAGGACAAACAGTGATAGCTTAAAAAGGTATAAATAGGATGAGGATTACGAGTAGAACGAATACCTTTGCGAATGGCAACTGGCGGAGTAGCGGGAGGCAGGACCTGGAGCGATAAAGGTGCTGGTTTAGGGCTAGAGTCCACCGGTACCACCATGGAAGTATCTTGAAGTGGAGTAAAAGAAATGGCTTCGGTAGGATGTCCAAGTAAGGGAATAGGAAGAACATCAGTAACTGAAGAATGCTCAGCAGGAGAAGATGAGAAAAATGGTGACTCTTTAAAGAAGGTGACATCAGCTGAGGTGATATGTCGGTTATTGTCTGAGTGAAAGCACCTGTATCCTTTCTGGAGACGAGAATAGCTGAAAAAGACACACTTAAGGGATTTTGCTTGAAGTTTGTCCTGTCCAATGGTTAGATTATGAACAAAACAAGTGCAACAAAAAAACACGAGGTGGAATGGAATACGATGGTTGAGACGGAAACAGAATAGATGAAGGAATTTGATTATTTAAAACAGAGGAAGACATGCGATTAATCAAATAACAAGCAGTGAGAACTGCATCATCCCAAAATCGTAAAGGGACATGATTATGAATAAGTAAAGTTCGTGCTGTTTCAATGAAATGACGATTCTTACGCTCAGCAACACCATTTTATTGTGGGGTGTGAGCACAAGAGGGCTGGTGAAGAACATCATGTGAAGCAATAAAAGAGGTAAAAGAAGAAGAAAAATATTCACGAGCATTATCACTATGTAAAATGCGAATAGAAGTATTAAATTGATTGCGAATTTTAGCATAGAAAGATTGAAAAATAGAAAAGATCTTAGCACGATTCTTTATTAAAAATAACCAAGTGCATCGCGAAAAGTCATTAATAAAAGTTACAAAATACTGATATCCCATAGTTGTGGGAACACGACTAGGACCCCAAACATCCGTATGTACTAAATCAAAAGGGGACACAGCCCGATTATTGACACTTTTGAAAAATGAAGTGCGAACATGTTTTTTAAGTTGACAGGACTCACAATCTAAAGATGATAAAGACGACAATGTAGGAACCATTCTATGAAGTTTAAAGATACTAGGCTGACCAAGGCGACTGTAGAGGAGAGAAGGAGAAACAACAGAAGTAAAGGCAGCAGGTGATGAAGGTATGGTAAGATGGTAAAGCCCTGTGAGACTCACGCCCTTCGCCAATCATCTGTCCTGTATCCCAGTCCTGCACATGAACAGAATTATTAGTGAAAGTAACAGAACAATAAAGAGAGCTGGTTAATTTCCTGATAGAGATAAGATTGAAAGGACAACTCAGAACATAAAGGACAAATCAAGAGTTAGAGAGGGTAGAGGACAAATTTGACCAAGACCTTTAGCCATAGTTTTTAGAACCATTAGCTAAGGTAACCATAGGGAGGGAAGTTGAATGACAAAAAGATGAGAGAAAAGAGTAATGTTACCTAGATATGTGATTAGAGGCACCAGAATTCAAAATTCATAGACTAAGGGAAGAATGGGTGAGACAAGCAACAGAATTACCAGTCTGAGAAGTGGAGGCAGAGGTCGATGACTGAGCAGCCTGATACGCTAGATAACCCTCATAGGCAGCAGTTGGAATAGTGACAGTGGGCACGTTCGAAAGAGTCAGATGCGGGAACAGAAGAGTCTGACTGAGCAATATTAGCTGTGCGAGGGGGTTTCCCATGGAGTTTGAAGCAACGTTCACGAGTGTGGCCAAATCTGTGACAATAAGTGCACTGTGGACGTTGACCTTTGTCACGACTATGAGACCTATAACTGATAGCAACAATGGTGGATGGAGAAGCTAGAACAGAGGAGTCACCAATAGATGCAGTTGGAGCAGGGATAGATTGAGTAACACGAAGTAGCCGAGCAAAGACATCCTCCATATAGGGAATAGAAGCACTAGCCAATAGTTGTTGGAGGATAGAGTAGAGTTCAGGAGGCAAACTAGCCAATGTGAGAAGCATGAACAACTTGTCATAGTTGGTTTCTTGCGTTGCAATATCAGCAGTGATAGGGAAAAGTTCAGTGAACTTAGTACGAGTACTCTGAATATGGCCCAAATAGCTGGATATTGATTGATCTTTGTTTGCGAATATTAAGCATATCAGAAATAACACCATAAAAGCGCTGAATATCATTAGTGTACAGCAATTTGACTTTGGTCCACACCTCATGACAAGTCTGATACAGTCGAAAAAGAGGAAGAATCTCACGATCAATGTTATTCCAAAGGAGACTGCAAAGTTGAGCATCAATTGCCTCCCAAGGGTCTCGATCAGCGCAGGAATATTAGATGCTTTCTTTGTCAGATGATCAGAAAATCTTTGACCTTTAAACCAGAGTTCAATTGTCGGAGCCCAATACAGATAGTTAGAACCATTAAGTGGTTCAGTAGTGATGATTGGATATCCTGATATTACAGAACTGAAAATATTCGACTTTCTAGTGAAGGAAGGTGTACCAGAGGTGGACATGATGGGCATAGAACTACAAGAAACCCAGAAAACAAGAACCTGAGTTGAAAGTGAAGACCCAAAAATTATGATAGTAGACACGGTTCGCGGAGGTGGGGAAGCCAAACACCCACTGGAAGATCACGAACCACGTGGATAGAGCTGGATCTGGCCTGAAAACACACAGAGAAGTGGTCGGGAGAAATAGCGTCCTAAAAGAGGGCAAAACGCGCTCTCACGCGCGCTGAAAACACGTACTGGATGGATTCTGGTGACAGGCGCGTGGCGGCGCCGCTCCGGGGACGGGACTGGTTCGAGGAGACGCACGTCGTGGTCGGGTCGGGTTGTCGGAGAAACACACCTCATATGCGTAGATTTGAGATGGAAACCGCAGGAGGAGAGAGAAAAATCACAAGAGGAGAGAGAAAAAAAATAGCGCTGACAGCAAGGAAGCGAAAATTTTTTTTGGGTTTATATCCCTAGGCTCTAGATACCATGTTGAGAGAAGGAAAGATCACAGAAACCTTTAGTTTGTAAGAATGAGTCAGTAAAATTACATTGCTCTCTGTATCGGATTTTATAATACTTGTGTAATTAATATACAATAAAAAAAATAATATAATGATCCTATTACATAATCTACATGATTCTAATATGATCATAATTGATTCTTTACATATTCTAACATGATCCTAACATGATTCTAATTGATTTTTTACATATTCTAACACTACACTTCCTTTTCCTCCTGCTGTAAACCGTAGTGATGAGTGGCTGTCTAACAAATTTTGATTTTTCGAAGAGAATCACTTTTGCAACTATTGATTTATAGAGGAGTGCATTTTGAAAAAATAAGTTTACATTTGGATATGTTATTTGAAATATGAT
Organism: Castanospermum australe; assembly: GCA_019955255.1. NCBI lineage: Eukaryota > Viridiplantae > Streptophyta > Magnoliopsida > Fabales > Fabaceae > Castanospermum > Castanospermum australe. The sequence goes on along the minus strand of NSJW01000441.1, from coordinate 2,459,076 downwards.
GTGAGTGAAATTGATTTCATTGGGTATTGTTAGATCAAGTCATTTTTCAACATAAAATTCTGAAAGGTGTGGAAATAATTCAAGCAAATTTCTTTGGGTTTGCAAACTATTGAGTTCTGTTTTAGTAAAATTAAAAAACAATTTACATAATATTTATATAAAACAATTATATACATCAGGAAGTCTAACTTAAATGAAATTGTGTCAGAAAATTATTTGGACATATTAGAGTATTTTTTGAATCCCAATTTATTTGAAACTATGTTCACTACGACAAGATTATTCCTATTATTTTTTCTAGTCAATAGCATTTTTTTAGATGTCTATATGAATTAATTGTATATAATATTAAATCCAACTTCAGAGAAATTATGTTAAAAAATATTATTGAATGGTTAAAATAAATAAGTAATTTCTATAATTTTTTGACTTGATATAAAAAAAAAATTATTAGTGTTTTCAAAGGCATATAGTGGCAAGCCAAAAATCCGTCATAGATTTATGGCCAATGGCGTTGCGGCTAATGGCGGAAGCATGGCGGCCATGTTAAAATAATGTAAAAACTATTACAGGGCCTGCAGTTTAAAAAAAAGTAAACATCTAATAACTCATTTTTAAGAACAGTGAAAGCATTAAAGAGGTAAAAAAATATCACAAACTGAAATATAAATGCACCAGAGAGGTTAAAAGCACAAAAACAAAGGTGGGTCTGGTTAGTGGGTGGGTCAACAAAGGTGGATTTGGGTTTTAGATTAAAGATAGAATCACATGTGTAACCCGAAAAAAAAAAAAAGAATGACATGAAAAAGAAAAAGAAAGCAATGCAGAAACAGAGGAAAGAGACGGAGAAACAGAGAGGGAGAGAGCTACCTCGTAGACGGAGATAGCGACGGTTGGGAGGACTTCGCTGGAGATAGACCGGCCTGCCGGACGCAGACACACTCGCTGGAGATGGACTAGCCCGCCAGAGATGGAGAAACAGAGAAGGGGCGGAAGGGGCAGAGATGAAGACCATGGGATATCGAGAAAAAAACCCTTGATGGAGGGATTTCTTTGCACAGAACATGTGGAAACCCAAAATACTCTCTAATATTGGGTACCCATAGCTTGGAGGCGGGGACAAATGAGGAAATTCCCATTTGCCTCCACCATTTTCATGTTCTATGCCATGCGAAGGCCATGCGCCACCCGCCATGGCGCCGCCATGATGAAGCTGCCACGCCCTGACCTTTTCATGGTCTGGTGGGAATCCGCCACTGCAATCCGCCATGACGCTGCCATGAGCGCTATTTGACAACATTGAAAATTATAGGAATCAAAATTCAAATCGAGTAAAATTATAGGGACTAATTATTTATTTTAACCATATTGAATCCTGATTGGATTTCCTATCTTTGATGGCCAGAAAAAATAAAATAAAATACCAATTGGATTGAAACACTTTGTTCATTACCACAAAATTTTCCTATCATTATAAGTAGCATATCTTCTTTAAAAAATATTAAAACTCAGGGAAAAAAATTTCTTCTTTCTAAGGAAGCTTTGTGTTGAGCCTCGAATAAAGGATATAGTTTGCAATGAAATTGGGACAGCTTTGGTAATGTTCAAGATACAGGGGGCATTAATGTCATCAATTAACTTTTACCCTATGTTCGGATTGAGAGAAAGAAAATAGGGGAGGAAGAAATTTTGAAAAATTTAAAATCATCTCTTGTTTGGTTGAAAAGAAAATGAAGAGCAAAGTAGGGAAGAAAGAAAACTCTAGAAACAAAAATTTCAAAATTTTCTCTCCTCTTCCATTTTCTTTCTTCTAATCCTAACGAAGGATTAGTTTGTTGGATTGCGGTTCATACTGTTTTGGTGTAAATGCAAAAAAACTGTGTTAACAATAACACCAAAGCTGAGGCAATTTGTAAATCAAGCTAAACCTCATTTAGCCAAAAAAATGATGTTTTTTAGATGAGAAGTGATTTTAGCCATTCTTAATGGAGTTTCCGAATGTGCTCATATATGTATGTCCTTGTTTTTGTATATATGAATGTATGTATTTTGACAAATATGGAGTTTGTGCCTTTTGATTTGGGAATTCATCTGACAGTAGGCAGTAGGCAGTGTTACTAGATAGTCATGTATACTTGTGGTGTTCTATTATAAAAGAATAAAAGGGGGGAAATTGCAAAAAAGGAAATTTTTAGTAAAAATATTTTCAGTTTAAGAACAATTAACCTGCTCAAGTGGTTAATTAAGTGAGTAAGTTATTATTCATTAACCTTAACCATTCTTCGAACATCATTAACCAATTATGCCTGACCATGTTACTGGTGCAAATTTGCCTGACTGTCACTCCTCTTTGAACATTGCAGTTCTCTGGTATAAATGGGGTCCTCTACTATACACCTCAAATTCTTGAGCAGGCAGGGGTTGGTTATCTTCTTTCGAACCTGGGTCTTGGTTCTACTTCTGCATCTTTTCTTATTAGTGCTGTGACAACCTTGTTGATGCTTCCTTGTATAGCTGTTGCCATGAGGCTCATGGATATTTCTGGCAGAAGGTATTCATCTCCCCCTTGCCATTTCCTTTTGACATCTTGCTTAAATGGTAAGAAATATGTTTCAATAGGTGGATGTATGTTGGAGGGGGTTTTCTCATGACAATACTATTTCTATTGCATTTTTGTTTCCTTTATGTGCTTTTCTAGAATATTTTTCAGTTTAAGGTAGCATTTCAATAATAAGGTGGGTTTGACTTTATCACTCTACTGGATCCAGTCTCATCAAGATGTTCTTCAGATTTTTGTCTGTTACAATCCCCCTCTTTTTCTTTTCATTTTCTGTTTTTTACTTTTGTCTCTGTTATACAGGTGTAGCATTCTTTCTTTCTTTTTAATGTTCCTATAAGAAGGTATTTGATAATATTTTCTGGTCAACAAATTTTATTTTCAGAAGATACTCAAATTGTGCTATTGTAGGGTTTTTCTGGATTTGTTTGATGAGATAACTTTCCTATAGTGATCTCTATCAATATGTCTATGTTTTATTGCTGAAGTCATATAGGTGTTGGGCTGTTTTAATTCCATAATTCTTGTGGTTGTCAAGAGTAATGTAGGGTTTAAAAAGCTGACCATCATCAGAGATAATTCTTGAGTTGTTCTCTTTATAGAAGCACTTTAATCTTTGCTGAGTTATTTGTTCTTTGAGGAGTGTTGATACCCCTAATGTGATTCCTCGTGTATATCCCTATTGTTTGTTTGTGTTCATTCAGTTGCTCTCTGGTTTTTCCTTCCTGCAGGACTTTACTGCTCTGTACAATCCCCGTCTTGATAGCATCTCTTCTCATATTAGTCATAGGGAGTCTTGTGGATTTGGGCAGTACTGCAAATGCATCAATCTCAACCATCAGTGTTGTCGTGTACTTCTGTTTCTTTGTCATGGGATTTGGGCCAATTCCTAATATCCTTTGCGCAGAGATCTTCCCGACTCGAGTTCGTGGTCTCTGCATTGCTATATGTGCTCTTACCTTTTGGATTGGTGACATCATTGTCACCTACACACTCCCAGTTATGCTTAATTCTGTAGGCCTCGCTGGTGTTTTTGGTATTTATGCAGTCGTGTGCCTCATAGCCTGGGTGTTTGTCTTCTTGAAAGTTCCAGAAACCAAGGGCATGCCACTGGAAGTGATCATTGAGTTCTTCTCTGTCGGAGCAAAGCAGGTTGACGTTGCCAAGCATAACTGACTTAGGGGTATGATTGATTGAAAGTTTTGACGGTACCTTTTTTTTTTTTATAATTATTTTCAATCTACGGTTTTATTTGAAAAATTTCCCCTCTTTGGATTTTTCTTTTCTATTAATCGCTCTTTTCCGTGGGTTGAGATTGAGAAACGAGAAGCTTTGTTTATGTAGAAAACGTTCATTTTTCTGGTTCATTTATGGTGCTTTATATACTTAGTTTCCCCGTTATTCAAAGTCTAAATTGTTAAATGACTTGCTTTATGTCTGGACTATGCCAAAGATACTAGTGACTAGTGAAATGTGGATTTTGGGATAGCTACAACAATAATGGGAAGAATGGTAAAGTGGAGTGGCACTTGATACTTGACGCAGACTCATTTTATTTGAATCCTCTTCTTATTAGTCAGTCAAGTTTATGATATATTGTCGTCCATATTTACTTGTGGGTCATAAACCCTAAACATGTTGGTGAGGGAAATGTCTTTGGGTGTTTGGTTCATACATCTTAAATGTCGTGGTATTTAATAATTTTTTGTTTTGTATAACATCTAATATGCTTGTTCATGTGTATTATCTTTGTTTAGTTACATACAACAACATCAAATATTTAACATTGAACTTATAAAAATTTCACTTAATGTATAGTTGATGAATATATAGTTTATTACTTATACCATGACTTTATGAATTGCAAATAACTCAATCATAATATGATATGATTAGTTGATAAAATAAAATATTAAAAATTTCTAGCATATATATATATATATATATATATATATATGTTGAATTTTTCTTCAAACTTTCATATCAAATAATTTTAAAGATGAAACAAAACTCTCTGCATCCGTCAAACTATTTTTATGTTACTTAAAAATTTAATATTGTTTATTGTTATGTTATTCAAACTTCATTAATTTTCAATGTTGATTTTTTTTTCTTGGAAATTTATAAAAGAATGTCAAGTTTCTTGCTCAATCATCTAAGATTTTTTAAGTTTAAAAGGACATTGTTTGTACATAACAGGCATTTAGGTTGAATGTTTAAGATGCTTAAGTGAATTTCATACTCATTAAATATGAGCAAAAGTTTCAGTAGCCTTAGTTAAAGCAACACTAAAATTTTTTGAGGGTTGCTTGATTTTTTCTGCGATTGACTTTGAGATTATTATTTTCTTTTGTCGTTGAAATAATAAGAGAATGTTTTATTAAAAAAATAAAGATATAGTTAATTTAAATATAATTAAAAAATTTATAACTTATCATTATAAATTATTACATATAAAAAATTTATATATATCTTTTTTTAACAAAATGATTGTATGATATGAGATGATTTAAATTTTTATTCTTTGAAACCTTTTAAATCCTACACATAACTTAAAAAAAAGAAAAAAAACATAGCATAGGTTGTAAGTGGAGAATACTTTGACTTCATTACACAGGAATCAGGATGTCAAACTTTCTCAATTATAAGGTCAATTTTCGCTCACAAGGATAAATTTTATTGATAGAATTAAAAATATCTTTGGACGGAAGACGTGTTTTTCCCGCAATCAAACCAATGCCAATGTCAAAAGCTCTCTCAATAAAGCAAGTAGTCAAAGGGGTTTATGACACAATTAAGTGACAATTAGGTTAGGGTGTGTATTAGTAGGCGTTACATTACCTAAATAAGTTTTAGAAGTTCAAATAAATTTTTATTTATTTTTTATCTTATTTATTTTTATGTTTATATAATTTTTTAAATATGATTATGACTTTAAAAGTCCATTTAATTTAAAATAATTATTTTTTATTTTTTAGTTGAACGTAATTTTTTTAAACATAAATTATTTTATTCAAATTTACTTTTGATTAAAATTAAGTTTGTAAAATTAAATTTATCCAAAATTAAGTTTGTAAAATTTAATCTAAACACATATTTAGTCTATTCAAAAGCAAGATTTATCAATCAAATTAAGATTATGAAAGAATATTTATTTATTTTTTTTTATTTCTCAGAGTATCCCCTCGCCTATTAAGTGAGAGACTAATTTTTAAAGTACAGTTAGGTGTCAAAGTAGAAACTCTTCTAACGATGTTTGCTCCATGCAAAATTAAACTTTTACTACTAAAATCGACCATTAAAAAAATTCGAGAATCAACACGGAAAACTACTTTTGAGCCTCCCTCAAGTAGCAAGATGAAGAAAAAAAGAGAGCAAATAATACAATGCCAAAAACATGCCTTTGAGTTTATCGTAACAAATCTGTGACTGACCCAATCAAAGTGCTTCCTAATTATTCATCTCTTCAAGTTTCCGTCTCCCGGAGCAGCCCGCAGCTTGATTTTGATGTATCTCTTTTGCTTCTCTTTTGATGTTTCTCTTTTGCTTCTGACCTACCACTATAATGCTGCTTCGTTGACCAAAGACACACGACGGGCCGGCAGTTACAGTGCTACAATGAAGTCTAGAGAGTTACAGTTTTTGAAATCCACATTAAGATTCTGATAGCATATTACAAATTTAGAATTCAGAATTAGATCAAGTAAGCTGATGCAAATTTCTCAACCAAACCCTTTTAGACATGTATATATACTGCTTCAAATAAGAAACAGATTCCTAAGGAGTTTCCAGTATGAAATTCACTCAACTAAAGAAAAACTAATTCAAAACTTACATATCCTAATTTTTTAAAGAGTTTAAATTTGATATCAGTTTAAAAAATTATACACTTTCCATCTAATCATAATTTGTTAAATTATTAAAAAATATAATTAAGATAATAATTACTTAAACAATTAAATATTAAATAATATCACCGCTCCACTGATGGTTCACCCAAACGACCCGGCCTCCATGGCTGCTTTCTTTACACCCTCCATCCCAGGTATCAATGGGGCACGCCTTGGCTCCACGATGACAAAGCCTTCCCAAGCCCCAGTAAATCTCCTTGCAACACTGATGCCACCAAAGCGGCCGCTTAGCTACAATTCCACACGTGGTGTGGCATACCAATCTCAGCAGGTAGTGCTGCTCGCATTTTCTTGGTGGGCGCTTCAAAATCAGGACTTCCCAATACGAAAAACAAGTCCTTTTCGGTGGAGAACTTCAACTGGATAAAATCCAAGGGCTCTTAACTCCGAATTAACACAAAACCCCCATGATGGCCAGTGCAACGGTGTCGGCGTGATAACCGGAAACCTTCTCTTCCGATTTTAAGGCAGCTAGAACAAGGTCCTCAACACCCAATTTCTTGCCAAAAATCTCGTTGACGGCAACAGCAGCAGCGGCTGCGCTAGCAGCACTGGATCCGAGCCCACTTCCTACAGGTAAACCCTTTTCAAGACAGAGTGATAGACCAACGGATCGAATGCCAAGCAGTTTCATGACTTCGATGGCGGCGATTCCGGCGCAGTTCCAAAGTGGGTTTTGCTCAGCCTTTTATGTTGTCGCCGGAAATATCAGAGATAGATCTCTCACCGGGGTGAACATTTGGGTCGACGCTGAGAGAGACAAAGTCGCCAAGGCCGTCGACGGCGCAGCCAAGGAAGTAGAAGCCGGGACCAAGATTAGCGACGGTGGGCGGAGCAAAGGCTTTAACAGAGGTGTAGATGGGTTCGGGGTCGGTATTGGTAATCGGGGTGGTTTTGTAGGGGAGAGAGAGGTTGCATCTGATTCTGAAGCGTTGGGTTGGATCGTGATGGGTTTCGGAGGAGGTGGAGGGACGAAGCATATTGCCATCGGAGTCGGAGAATCACTGTCTTGATTCTCTAATGACTAACTCAGCTCAGAGACTCACCACCGACCGTGTTTCTCTTTCTCGTCACGAAACTCCCGCCACTCCTTTCGTCTTCCCAGTTTTTTTTTTTTTTTTCGGTTGAAGTGGAAATTATATTCATTAGATGGAAATGTGAAAAACATCCAACAAAGTAATAGCACGAATTTCTGCTGGGGCATCCTCCAAATAAACCATGTCAGGAGAGCTTTTAGCAAGCTTTGCCAAAGCATGAGCTGCCCTATTGGATTCCCTACAGTTTACTTGGATGGGAGAAGGGAGAACAAAAAAACATATGTTGACGCACGTTAATAATTTAATTTTAATTCCTAACCCATGAATGATAATTTTATGAATAAATTACTTTAACTGTTCTTTTATTTACTTATTTTTTTATAATTTTTTTTATTTTTAAAATTTACACATATTCTTTAAATATTTTAAAATATTTATATATATTCTTTAAATATTTTAAAACATTTATACATATTTTCTAAATATTTACATAAATTTTTGTTATATTTTAAAAACATATTATACTTACCTCTCTAAAAAAGGGAGGTCAGTTATATGTTTTTATCCCATTGAAAAACAAAGATTTTCATGTTTGTTAAAGCAAGATCTTACTTATTTTAAGTCTTTTAACATCTACGCTATTAAACAATTTTTAAAAGTACACGAATTCTATTGATTTATTTGTAAAATAATGTGATATTATTGTAATGATGATAAATAATCAATTTAAAATAAGTTAAATATTTATAATATATTTAAATTAATAATTATTATTTATTTATTTAAAAAATATATTATATATTAAAATAAAATAATTAACCAAAATATTAATTAATTTTTAAATTTTATAAAATTATGTTCCGTATATTTTATTAGAATCTTTAATTTAATAATAAATTCAATGTTTATAAAAATTAGACTAGATTACTAAATTAGTTTTTAAAAAATTTTACTAACTTCACATTAATTTCTAAGAATTTTTAATTTTATTGTAGTTCTTGACAAATCATTTTATTTCCTTATTTAAGAATTAATATGACTGACTTTTAAATATTTTAAGAACTAACTTAAATTATGAAATGGTCTGTCAGGGAGATAGGGACCATAAATGAGATTAATATAACATAAGAACTAAGTGAAATCGGTAAAATATTTTGAGATCAAATCAGTGATTTACTCAAAAAATTATTCAATAAAAAAATGTGCCAAAACTTAATCCTAAAATAATTGAATCCTACTATATATGTATATGGAGTAAAATATACAATTTAATTCCTCAAAGATACACGTGATATTAATTTAATTATTTAAAAAAATTGATGTTATTTTAGTATCTTAATCATAGAAAATGACATCAAAATAGTCTTCATATTACAAATTATGAAAATACTGTTAATGAAACATTTAATTGAAGAACTAAATAGATGTAACTTTCTATAATTGAAAAACTAAATTGATATATCTTTTATGATTAATGAATTAAATTAATATTAATTTTTTTAAAGATCAAATTTATGTTATTTTCTATTATTTAAAGATTAAATTAATGTTAACATTTTTAGAGAATCAAATTAATGTCAAATGTATCTTAAAGAAGATTAAAACAAGTCTTTACTCTAATTTTTGTTTCTAAAATATTATTGAATGTCCTGATGAGTCTTTGCTCCATCCGCTGCGTGACGCATATAAGTTGCCTAGAAAGTTTACTGGTAATCTTATTACTTGTGCTCACATTCCTAAGCAGGGATGTGACACCTATACAATTTCATTTGAATATTTATTCGATATGTTACTTAATGATAATCACCTAAAAAATATACCTAGGCAATGGTTAGCTGGGAATGAATTTTTGTAAGCGTGAAGCGCGCATCCATTAGGCCTTGGTTAACAAGGATGGAAACATGTGGCAATAAGTTCTTATAAAAATAGACACAAATTTTATTATATCATAACCCATAATGATAAGTTATAAAACTTGCTCCTTATATTCAACTTTTCATGAACCTTGCGTGTCTTTTTTTCTCTAAGGCTATATTTAAAAATTTAAAGGAAATTAAAAAAAAGATTTAAAAAAATAAAAAGAAAGAATAAGAAAAAGAATAAAAAATTTACTAACAAATTTCTCTTCTCTTGTTTGGATGTTTTAAATCTTTTAAAAAAATTTAAATTAAAAAAAATTAAAATATTCACAAAAATTAATTTAAAAAAATTTTAAAAGATTTTTTAAAAATTCTTATTTCCTTTGCCTTTTTTTTTAAAAAAACTTTCAAACAAAAGATAAACTTATAATAAACTTTTTTCTTCTCTCATTTTCCTTTCCTAATCTCCCATCCAAGCATATTATAAAATAACAATTTGCTGTTGTTTTCTTATCAAGAGAGAATCCTAATCCCATTTATATAGAGTAATGCAAGTGACAATTATTATTTTTTTAAAAGTAACTCCTCGGTAAACTTTTGGATTTCAAGTCAGATGGGAATTTCTGTCACACTAGTATTTGCTGTGTTGTTACAATAATCCCTCACTTATTCAACTATCCTATATAAAATCAGCCTCATTGTGTGTGTTCCCACATATAGCGAGTCAGGGCAGTGGTCACCTTACCCACCCATCCATCCTTGTAAACTTAAATCCCGCAGAAATCGAAAATTAAACAGGAACAATTGCAAGTGCACGTGGAATATTTAAGCTGCAGATCTACATTGCCCTAAAAACAAGACCTTTTCTCTCAATAAGACATGAATGAAGAATAAGAACACCCCCCCCGGGGGGCGCCTCCCACCTGTGCCCTTACCGCACCATCGACAAAATTTCAATAATTTGATTCATCTTGATAAGATGCAAGAGATGGTGCCCATAATTTGTGTTCCAGCACATTCAGAAGTATTCGTATCGTATTTCATATTATAAGCTATATAACAATCACCCAGCAGCACTTCCGTTGATACCTGAAAACGACTACTATCGTTATAGGCTGTGAATCTTTTATTACCTCATCCAGCATCAAGCATCATCAATCTCAAGTAGCTTCAAAGATTCTGGACCAACAAGGAATATACGCCTTGTGGTTTGATATCTGAAAACAACAACTCCTTTATAGGCTGTCCTCGGCACGCCATCCTAGAAGTGAACGAATGCAAAGAAAAAAGCAAGACAAAATTAGATCTATCCTAAAAAAAAAAAAAAGAAGCCAAAAAATCTAAAGTTTACATAATGTGGGAAAGATAGATGGTGTCTGTCGTGCATGGCTGCATACAGTCTACATGCATGTGCAGATGTAGCCAATAATAGATACATCTAGAGACCACACAATTAGTGATCTAAAAAATGTATGTGCAAGGCTGATTTGGGTTACTGCATTCACTATTCAGCATCCCACACACCAACAAACCAAACATGAGTGGTAAACTAAGGAATCCATAAGAACTGATCACTTGTAAGATTAACTACCATAGCATGCCTGATTCCTGATGTGGTTCTTGCAGCCTTCTAGCACTTATAGACGGGAGATTTTAACCTAGCTGTTCGTTTCAAATTTTTTTCAGGACTCTCAAACTAGGGTGGCTCCATTGCTCACATGATGCAGTGCCATTTCAAAATTAAGAACAAAAAGAAGTTGAATTACCTTCCACTCTTGAAATATACCAAATTGGCGAGCAATGTTTTCAAAGTCTGACTGATCTCTATACTTAATACGCACATCACCATCGACATTATATGCCTTTAGAACTATGTCAGATCCATAGACAGGTTTAGCTTTTTTAACAATGTCGGCAAAGTACTTGGTATAATTGTCCTGAAAAGAGCAAAGCAAGATTCAAAAACCACAACAGTTCCTTTACACACACTCATACACAAACACAAGGCACCATCTCACCTCCAGCAAATAGCTCAAGTCCGTTGACTTCCAATCAACCTTCCAACAATACAAGGTAATATAAGTATAACATCATTCTAAGATAAGAAACACATTTAAGACTGTATTTTCATAAAGAATGTATAACCTACCTGGACCTCATTCAGCTTGATTGGCTCAAGATATTGCTTAAAAAACTGTCCCAAACTAGAACCCTGTGAGAAAATTACAAGACTTGAAAAGGGCATGAAAAAAAATCCATGTAAAAGGAATTCAGACACATACAATTTATGTTGCTTTTTAGTGCCTCAATACCAACAACCTCCCCGTTCAGCAGGTTTAAGATGAACTGGGCTTTCTAAAAAAATATTACTGCAACATGAATTCACATTTCTTGGAAGAGATGCCAGGAAAGAGAAAAGAAAGATGATCTGATGAGAGGAGAGATGCTTACATGGGAAGTGAAACAACAAAATAGAGAAAACTAATACAAGGGTAGCATCAAGGAAAAAATCAGAATAAAAAAATATCTTTACAAGGACTATGATATCTGTTTTAACTTTTTATTGATCTCTAAATCATTTAAAAAGAACAGAAGGAAGAAGCTACAACCAAGGATGATAAGATATTCTGCAACAGATAAACAACCTTTAGCATCAAAAGTTGTATCCCACTCAAAAGATTACACATGAATGCATGTCCTTTGTAAAGAATTTAATTATATGACAAGCTTCCTATTCACACTGCGTGTACAAGTAAATATGAAGCATATCACCCAGCACAAAAGAATCTTAATTATTCACTGGACCAATAAATCTTCTTAAAATTTCAAAGTTCATAGGATACATGCCTGCAAAGTTCCTACGGCATATAACCACTTATACAAAAGGCCAACCTCTAAGTACAATTAGCAAACTTACATGCTCGCCGAAATTATATGTTCTGCACACTTCTGGATGGATAAACTGTCGCCCTTTGTGATTCCCTTTTAATCTCAACCAATCATCCCAGTAAGTGAAATTTTGTCAAAGAAAAATTTGTATACATGCATAATATTACAAAAATTAAACAAGGGAGAATTCCAAATAAGGAACTCCTATTAAAATATTTACCATGAAAGAAAAATAACCACTTGATGTGGCTATATGTATAATATATTGGCTTAAACAACCACTCCGAGTGGTTATTACTCCTTCATAACAAATATTTTTATCAAGAGTTGCTTTTCTGGAATTCTATCCCAATAAACAAATGTGACAGACACAAATAAGAATAATTACTAAAATATTAAGGATATGCCTTTGGCCATTTTGGTGATAGCTCATCCCATGTGGATCTAGCCAGCATCCATCCTAGTCCAGGAAAAAAGTCTGAGCGATAAAGTTCATCTGCAGGTTAGATCAAACAAAAATTTATCAGAATAGCAAAAGTGATCTTCCCGCACATCATAATAATTTCAGGAATACAAATTTATTATCTTGAAAACATTAAGATGCTTTATACTTTTTAAGTTATACCTTGTAATAGAAGTTAACAGAGTCAATAGATGATCTCATGTTTAAAAACTCATTTCTAAGCATTTATGTGTTCAACAAAATTAAACAAATTTGCATTGAAATTCAGTTCTGATTTTCAGTGTTAAAATGCATTTAAAAAATTATAAGCATGAGATTTATAATATTTAAAAATATCATTTTGAGTGTGTATTACAGAAAACTAGCGTAATTTTAAGTGAGTGTATAAAGGAAATTATTGTGATTTTAACATAGGAAATTACAGAAAACTCATTTCTTGCTTGCACTTTTGATCCCCTAGTTTCACAAAAGGATGATTTTGGTCCCCTAGTTCCAGTTGCAGTAATATTTCCCTAATAGTTTTCAAATTGACGCAAATTAGGTCTCATCCTCAATTTCCCATTCACTTGAGGGTGGCATGGCACTCTTCGCAGACAAGGAGATGGCATGACTCTCTTTCTTGCTGATGTGCCTTTGTCTTTGTTGATGTGGCTCTAAATTTTGCTGATGTGGCACTATATTTGCTTGCACGGAGATGACGTGCACAACACGTCACTCAATTCCACCTTCATTTTAGCAGCAGACTAGTGCAGAGACCTAATTGCATCAATTTGAAATCCATGACAGTAACTTTGATGCAATTGGAATTTGGGAGATCAAAATCAAAAGGAAAAAGTCAACGCTAAAAGTATTCAATGATGACATGTGCTGAATATTTTCAGCCTTTTTTCCACTTTAATTCTTTAGTTAGGTCTCTTAACAAACACCTTCACCACTAACATAGCTCCAATGCTAAAACTATTCATTTGTAGTAAGTGTTATTGATGCAAGCCATAGAAGAAGCCCATAGAATGATGATAAGAGGCAATTCTAGTAAATTCTACAAACACTTATGGGTCACTCGTAAGTTTTGACGGTGTTAACAAATTATTAGGATAACAATAGATTGCAGAGTAAGGACAATAGATCATGACTAGAAGACTAGACACAAAATGAGCTCATTAGATACAAATCTGTGAGTATGAATAAAATATATTAGAAAGGAAAGATCAAAGAAGGATAACAAAAAAGGTGGATAAAGTATCCTCCGTAAACAAAGCAACACAAGAGAACAAAACTGAGACAACCAATGACATAATACAAAAGTGATCTCCATTCTCCACTCCCTCTGCATGTCCACCAAGTAGACTTCCTCAAAGAAACCATGTCTTGAACACCAAAGAGAGGCCAAAAAAAACAATTTTCAGCGTTAAAAGTCACAATTTTGTGTTTGGTAAAAAAAGGTCTACGGCGCTTCTTCTGGTCCTTTTAAGACATTTTTCAGCACCAAAAGTCATAAATTTGTGTTTGGTCATTTTGTTTTTTACAGGTGCTTCCGCCAATGCTTTTAAGAAGCACCCTAGGGAATGCTTCTTAAAGCTTCCGCAGCTTTCAAAAATATTAAATACCTAAGAATGCTTCTTAAAGCTTCCGTAGCTTTCAAAAATATTAAATACCTAAAAAAGCTTTACTTTCTCCTAAATTCTAACTTTATCCTTTCCGAATTTAACATGTATTTATGAAATTTCATAGCAGCTTTTATCTCATTTTCACCAAATATAACTTTAGACAACCTTATGCAGTAGTTTTTTTCACAGCACAACAGTTTTCAAAAAGCCACGGCATTCCCAAATGGATCCAGATATAGTAAGCCTAAGGACACACATTTTCCTTAAAAATCTGAGAAATTTGCTCCAACCAAAAAATCAAAAGACAACACATTGCACACTTGGCAAAAAACTTTACCCTCCTTCCACCTGCCAAACCCTCTTAAAATAATCAAATGAGATCAATCTTTGCTATGAGAACACACCAAAGATTTACCAAACACACCAAAAAGTCTACTCCATACAGGGGGATTGGAAGGGGTGAGAGAGAAGCAAAAACAGCCATGCTACCATCTAGTCCAATTGCTATTTACAAATTACAATTATTGTGAAATAAATATGAGTTGTCTCAACTCTACAATGCTTGCTAGATCAGCTGTTTGTATGTCCTACAATGACCAACATGGGCAGAATTTTGAAATCCTTGGTATTATAAATGAAGCATACAGACATGAAATTGAACAGACTTACATGGATCATGTACAAACTGCTTCTGTCCATTGTCATTCCATGAGGAAACAGCCATAATGGATCTAGAACAGATAATGCTAACTTATAAGAAGAGATCCTAAAGTCTTAAAAAACTTATGTAGAGAATCAGAAGAAAATAAATTCAGCATTCCACTCTTCATAAACACATACTTATCCTTGTCAAGGAGAGTCGCAGTAGCTTCAAAATAATCAAAGAAATCAGGTGCTATTTCCATGTCGTCTGAGATTAAATAAAGATGTCCCATCAGCTTATGTATTTACCAATCATAAAAGAGAGAAAATAAGTAACGTTCAAAAGAAAATAGCTGATTTCACCTTCAAGAATGATTACTCGACTGAAATTATGCTTGTAAAACAGTTGATCCAGAGCCCACTTGTAATGACCTGATAAAGGCATATTATAAACAGTGAATTGTGTGGAATCCATTAAACTGGAGGAAAAAACCTCTCATGTGCAATATTCTTTTTAAATAGAGAACAGACAACACACAGAGGAAAAGCATGAAGAAATCTCTTACGTGCAATCTTATAATAAGCAATTAACTCCCCTGGCCTTTCAGTGTGCACTGGTTCAAAATCCAAGTGCTGCATCAAACTATTATCAGTACAGAGAACCTGGTTTCTTATTGTTATCTATTATGTCCCTCAATATGCACATATCAAGTATTATTGAAATCAAAACAATTTCATCCTTGTCCAAGTCTTTGCAATAAAACCTTTCTGTAATTTCTAATAATATCCCTTCAGTATATTAATTTTCCCATTAAATTGATAAGATTTCCAATCAAGTCTCAAATTTTCATAATTTTTCCTATTAAAATCCCCAGTCATATGGGTAAATTAAACCTTTCTAACTGGGAAATATTTTGATAATGCATATACATCACTATACCACTGAATTTGAAAATTACCCATCCTTATGAAAGAGTAAAAGGACTCTTGTGGAATCCAAATACTGAAAAATGAGTAATTCCAACATCAAGATCTTCGTTGCTTCATTTTCCAAGCAATAAAACAAATTCAGTAGCTTACTTTTTAAAAAGGGAACAAAAATTTAACACACAAAAGCAGAGGCTTTAAATATGGGTTAGTTACAGTAGCTTTAAAGATTAAAATGTAAAAAGAAATAATGAATAAATTGTCTGTAGCTTTCATAATTGTGTTCTCTTATTGACTGGAAAATTTTCACCAAATTGAAAAGCTCACCATAAGTAAGATATGCTTGGTTCAGTTTTTTTCTTGTTGTCTGTAACAAAACACCCCCAAGATTATTAACATCAATTTCTTTCTTGTCTCTATACCACAACTAGAGAGATAATCAAACATAATAAAGAACTAGGGGGAGGATAAGATATCCTCCAAAACAGCGAAAGCAACAAACAACACAGAAAATGAAAGAATTAAGCATGCAGCAAGGGTTCCCAATCCCCCTGAATATCCGACACGGAAACTCCCTTGAAATAGCCATGAATAGAGCACCAAAAAGAATCTATAAACACAACCCTATCCTAAAGCAAATCTAGAGGCAAACAGGTGCCCTTAAACATGCAGGTATTCAGTAGTTTCACCCCAATCAAATACACCAAGGAACAGCAAAAACCTCACACTGCCACTTTGGTGTTGTTGTTTCTTCCCAAACCTGAAAATGAACCAAGAGAAATTGCTCCAAATTGAGGGGCACATCTATGATTCATCCTGCACACCAAAAACCTTATTCCAAAGAAAAGTTGCCGCACTACAATGAGAAGTAAATGGGCAAACTTTTCTGAACTCAAGCTGCACATAACACAAATATCAGGAGAAAGAGCTCTCAAGGGGCCTACAAATTTGCAACATGTCATTTGTATTAATCCTATTGAGTATTGCTGTCTAGACAAGATTTTCCCTTAGAGGGAGTTGTATTTTTCCAATGGGATTGTCAAGAAGAACCTCCGCCTATTAAAAGAATTAGTAAGAAACTGAAAATAGGACTTACAAGAAAACACACCAGAAGAATCAATAGTGCGAAGAATCAAGTAAAAGCAAAAGGCACTGAATCTCATTAGTCTCCCTATCATTCAGATCCCTTCTAAAGTGGAAATCCCAAGAAAGATTAGAATCCTGAATAAAATAAAAACTTTTGATGAGTGAAATGTAAGAACACAAATGTTGTAGCCAACGAAAGGCCTCTAGAAAAGGAAAAGTTCACCACTAAGACATCCTCCCAAAATATGGTAGAAGAACCATCATCCAATCCCAAGGAAAGAAGAGGTCTAAAAGAACCACCTCCCCCAGGAAATAAATTTCCAAGGACTCCTGCTAGTAGCAATGATTTCTGGGTTGGCATCCTGTCCATTCTGGTCTAAACCATACATACTCTGAATTACCCTGTGCCATAAAGTAGTCTCCAGAGGAAAGCACTAGAACCATTTAGCTGCCAAACTAATATTTTTGGACACCAAATACTTAAGACCCAAATCCCCCTGTCCTTGGCCTGCAATAAACTTCCAACTGACAAGAATCACAAGATAATCACTACTGCCCCACTCCAGACCAAAGCAAATCCCTCATAATTCTATCAAAAAAGTGCAAACAGCATTAGGTTTATGTCTAATGCTATGTCATGCCATTTTTCACCAAGCCTCTCTCTTATTTAAAATGGCTGGTTGGCTCTTCTCACTTAATTACTCTCGCTCACACACCCTTCTACTCACACAGTGGGTGTGCACACACAAAAGGCACAATCTTGGTGGTGGCTCTGGGTTTAAGTTGGCAGTTGGCACTAGTTAAGTCAAGTTAAAATAAAATTGTCCAGAACGACAAAAGGAAACCTCAGATAGGATGAAACCGGAATTAATCAATTAGGGGTAAGATCAAATCTCAATCAACTCTTAATTCTGTAATATATCTGCTCCATCACACTTTGAGGATATATCACTCACCAAGACCTGTGTAACTTGGACATAAAAGTGTCATTTTGGTGTCTGCAGTGAATTAAGCATACAAATACGTGAACAGAAATTACAGAGACCCCAGCACTATTAGAATGATTAGTCTGCAAACATCCAGTCATTTGCCTTTGTTCATTCAGCAATTCAGTATACCAAGACAGCTACATGTACAATGTTGTATGCAATGTGCAACACAAATAACTGAACTACTGTCTAAAATATACAAATTGGAGATGCAAAAAGAGTTCACAGTGGTTACCAAGTCAGCCTATGTTAAACTGAGCTAATTCTCAAAGTACAGCTCATTTCTGTAACTGTATATACCTGCATATAAGATAACTGATCATAGCTCAAAGCCTTACTTTTAACATCTAAATTTGATCCATCCTGAACAAAAATAAAGGACCACAATCAGCTGTCTATGTCTTCTGTGCATTTGGAAAATAAAGACAATGACTCAATCATTTCAGATAGACAACAGAAACTCCTGTAAACCAGAAGCCAAGAAATATACAATACCTGAGATACAAATAGTGGATATCTTGAAGAAATGGGGCTTTGGTATCTAGAGAAAAGATATATCATGACTCAGATGGTCAAATAAATAGTTGTATAATCAAGTATAAATGATGAGTGAAGAAACTATGTTGTATTATGATGCATACTTCACTACAGAATTAATAGTCCTCTCTAGGTAATCAGCACGATTACATGCCATGATCACAACAGCTGCCACTGGAACCTAAAAAGTTCGGCATGGAGAATCAGTAGTTCGATTAGAAACAATAAACTCTAGAAAGAGAAATGGAAGACTCAGCAGATCACTAAGTTCAGCTCAACCTGTACTTTGTCGATCAGCCTCTGTAGGTCTTTTCCTGAAATGTTTTATTTATAGAATGGTAAATTCCTCAATATCTAGTAGACAGTTAAAAGCAAAAATTACGTATGGCTATCAGATTATTCATAACATACAAATGACATGTTGAAACCCCTAAATACAAATTCCAGACTCCATGAACACAGCTTCACAGCCAAGACAGAAGTAAAGTGAACAAAGTCAACAAACCTACACTAGAGAGAATACATCTTACGGGAGGATAAGAAATCCTCTTACATAGGAAACAGCAAGCCAAGAGGCTCAAAAATGAAACGAAGTTGGACAATTACTTGGCATATCATAATAGAAATCCCCTTGAAATAACCATGAGCAGAGCACCAACCAGAGACCATAAGCACGGTCATATCCCATAACATATGCAAGGGGAAAGAGACACCCTTGAAAATACAAGCATTCCTCCCCAACCAAAGGACAGTATAAAACACACAATGCCTACCAAAACCTTTATAATGTATCATGAGAAATTGCTTCAAAGTGAAAGGACACACTCGGTATTTACCAAGAAACCCAAATGGATTATTCCATAAAAAAGTAGCCAACCTAAATACAAAAATAAGAGGGCTATTGTTTATGAAGTAGACCTGCACATAACACGAATTATGAGAGAGAGCTATGAAGGTCTTCAATTCTACAACATCTCATTTGTATTAATCTAAGTACTGCTGTCCAAACATAAGACTTGACCTTAGAGGGATCTTTTGTTGAATGTCATTTCATTGTGAATTTGAAATCATGCTGAATAGACCTGACCGATTTTCTATTTTGTATGGATTTTCACATATTCAAACCATTGCAAATTTGCAAGTTCGTTTTAAATCAATAAACAATCAATTCTTTTAATATTAGAATGTACTGATTGTCTAATACACGTGATATCTATCATGGGACCAATATATTCCTTAATTGTTAAACAAAAAAGGACAAAATATAAACTCTAACAATTATTGAAGTTGAAGGATTTAATAAAAATTGGCAATTGACAATATAAGGTTCAATGCAAGGTTGAAGGAGTAAGTATGCATGCTTGCCTTTTTATGTGTGCAAGTGGTACTGTTTAGCAGAACAACCTAGTCTTCTACATCAACGAGATATGAAAGGCATAACAAACAAGAATCAAAAGTTTCTATTTGTTATTCGCCCTTCTTCTTTTTGGTGGGGAAATTGCAGAGATTTGTATGTACCACTTTTAGAAGTACATTTGTAAGAACCCCATAGAATAGAACAATAAAATGTTCCAACAGACAGCACTCCAATAGCATTTTATTAATTTTAATCTTCCTAAAAGTAAACTGTAAATTCTTAAAAGTAATCTGTAGATAAGTCCTGTTGCAAATGCAAGAAGAACATGCTTCTTTATCATTGTTTTTAGCAAACCAAGAGTCTTAACTCATAACTGCATCACCTCTTCAACCTATGGCTATGAATTGAATTGACCGAAATGCTGAAGACGTAACAATTATAAACTTGTCACATGCTACATAGAGAAGATAGAGAAACCAATAGCCAAAAAAGAGACCTTATTACTGATCATAACATACTTTCAAGATCTTGAACGAGAGACTTCATTTGTCCACATTCTTCGTCTCGACGCTTCCTCTCTTCTGAGATAGAGGCAGTGTCTTAGTGAAAGAATCCAAGACAACATACATTTAACGTGACAAAAATATTTTATGGAGAGTAGGCAAAATATTAAATAAATTAAAATGACCAAAACTAAATGCAAACTGCTGCTTAGGCCCACAAATCCAACTATTTAACCTCATTAATGAACAAGATCAGAAGTTTTTCGAGATTCTAATGCAGCCAAGATATAAAGTTGGAAACACACAGAATAAGCCCATACTCAGGCAATAACAGGGTAATGCCCAGATAAATGTAAGATGATACTCCACAGTGATCACCAATTAAATGTAGATATTCTTAGAATCATATTAGTAAATGTCTGAAGAACAATGGCAATAAGGCTCAATTAGTAACTGGATTTGGATAATCTACATGATTTATTGGGTTAAACTCCTAATACGGTACAGCTATTGTAGTTATTTGAGCCAAAAGTTATCTGTTTTCAAGGGTTTGTGGGATAAAATAAATTTAAATGGGGACAAAAACAAAAAGAAATGGCAGGACATGCGGGATAGTTGTTTCGTAGCTCCAAGAGTACTGAAAAACAAACATAGAACTTAGAAAGTGAAAAGGTAAGAGAAAGGAAATTATGAACTTAGATATTAAAGCGTAGGAAAAGGGGTACAGTTTATGCATTAAATAAGATAGGAACTTAGATCAAGAGCAAACCTATCAAACAAACACACAACCAATTGTAACACGGCATATTATGGCGAAGAAGACCATGCTCTTTGCAGCCACAGTTATAAGAAATCTAGGCGATAGCCATAGAATATATTGACCAAGTACAGGCCTTTAAATCAGTTTTGTTTCACTTGACTGACCCCAATGCTTCCACAAAAATAACAAACCTTCCAGGGCCACAATTCGTCCTTGTTGCAAGCTAATCTGATCAATTAGCGATCGCATTTGACTTGTACAATGGTTTTCAGCTTCAATCTGTCAAACAGCAATGGGTTGAGGGGGAAGAAACAATGACGGGTCACTAATTATGGGAATATAGCAAATGCAATTTAGCATATACATGAGAATAGATTAATATGAGAAGTGGCGGAGTGGAATTACAGCAGCAGCGAGGCGATCAGCATATTCTGATTGCGTTGCGAAAAGCCTCATCTGAATAAGTGGAAACAATTTGTGCAAACACAAAGAGTTAAGAGTTAGAATTAGTGTAAGGGTAGGGTTAGGGAGACACACACCTGGATGTAGATGAAGACGCCAGCTGCAATCAGCAGAAGGAACCGAAAATCACAGAAAACTTTCGCCATTTGATTGTGCCCAAAAATGTCAAAATGGAATTATTACACTACACTACAGGTTTCGAAGATTAATTACGCAACGGCAACGCCTATGAGAATGAGATGCTCCGTTCGGCTCGGCTGTGACTCGTCCAGTCAACTCAATTGTCAACCTCCTTCGCGCCCGATAAATATTCTTAGATATACTTCCTTTGTCAGAAATAGGAAGGGAAACACCAGTACAGCACCACTATTTATTTTTGCGGGTCTCATAATACTCTAACAATAGTAATGTTAACAAGCTAAGGAGCAACTAAAAGTAATATAACTATTTTTTTATCAGAAACTTATATTTATTTAAACAGAATACTCATATTTTACTCATTAAAATTATATCTTACTCATAATTTAATTTAGTTCATGATTTAAATTAATATATGATTCAGTTTTTAAATTATTTAAATATGTTTCACATTATTCTTTATACTTTATACGATAGAAAATAAGGTAAAATATGTTTAAATAATTTAAAAATTAGTGTGTGTTTGAATTAATTTATTTCGTGTTTAAAACAGTTTATAATCAAATATTTTTTAAAAAAAATTTGAAAAAAAACAATCCCAAATATGTTGATACACATAATTTATATGATAAATTATATTATGAATTTATAAGTATGCTAAATTTTAACCAAGAGAAAAATGGGAAAAGAAAATTCCTCTGCCTTTGATTTAAATTGGTTTGAAAATGTTATCAATTATAAGACACTCCCAACACCACTTTCTTCATATGGGCATATAGAAATTCTATTAGAAATTACAATTAAATTTCTTGAGTAGGAAAAGTGGAGCATTTTACACACTCTTGTGCATGCGACACCACGCAATCACATCAAAATGACATTATAGTTGTTGAACTTAGCACTTGTAACAAAGTTTTGTATTTAAGAATCAGTTCATTGAAAAACCACAAAAGACAACGTGATTGTAAAAAGAAACCCATGGATTTTGGCTGAAGTTAACCAGGATATCGTTAGCTTAAGGTTTATTTTGGTATTGATCTAGTGGTGATTATAAATATTATTTTTTATTATTTTATACTGTTTACTCATACTTGATCTTGACTAAAGGACTATATTACAGATTTATCAAAAGATCACATAAATGTCTCATGAAAGTCATAAATGTGAACAAATTAACAAACATATGAAGCTGTCTCATGTATAAAGTCTTTGGACATAAATTGAAGAAGAAGAAGATTGTTGTACATCACAAAGAAATTCTTTCTAAAATATTAAAAAAGACCAGCTTGTAACTTACTAATCAAGAAAATCAATGTGCTCTTGAAAACATGAAGATTTCAGTTGCTGTTATGAATGATCAGCCGTCTCATGAATTGAAGATGAGCCTGCTAGCGTCCATCAGTCAAGCTTTTGGAAAACGAAGGATGAGCTTGCTCATGAACTAAAGATGAGTCTGCTCATAAAGCTACCTTTTTGTACTGCATGCATCTGCTCTGCACGAAAATTATCAAAAGCTGTCAGAAGTGGTTGTGAGAGATCCCAAAATTAATAGCAACGGATATTTACTGTACAAATGAGAATAACTTGGAGATAAAATAAGAAAAAAACCTTCTACAATTGCAAAAGCTAAAAGAGGTGATAGAAACTTTTTCAAAAAGGAGTTTGGGAGTTTACAACGGTCAACTGAAGCTATTTTTTATATTTCCAACTCATTTCAAAACCCCAACAAGAAGGGAATACGTGAATGACAAGAGAATAGTTGAGTTCTAGTACTTTCATTGTAGAACATTCACTATATTGAGCTGAAACTTGAATATCTACTCTATAATAAAGTTTATCACTGTATTTATGAAAACCTTATGTGGCTAGTTGATTTGAGAGCTTGGAGAGGCTTTAGACTACTTGTTTTAGCTTAGAGATGTTAGGGTTAAAGAAAATTACTTATATATCAAGCTTGGAGAGGCAGAGTGGATCAAAACTACTTGTTCTAACTTGGAGATGTTAGGGTTAAAAAAATAGCACTCGAAAATAGTAGAAAATCTCAGTTGTGCTTGGGATTGGACGTAGGTTCCATTATTTGGGAGCTGAACCAGTATAAATACTTTGTGCAAACTCTTCTATCCCTTATTTTTTTACATTATCTTGCTTGACTGTGTATTATTCATTTGCTGTATGTGTTTTAAATTTTATATGTGCAAGATTTCGTACTTTGAAATTAGAGCCTGCTAGAGATCAGTCTGTTTATGTTAGTATATAAGCAGTCTCATCTGTGTTTTTTATCTTTCTATTTTAAGTGCTGCAGAAAATTTCATTTTAGACTAGACTTGATTCAACTCTGCTTCTCAAGTCCATTTGCACCATCAACTATATGCATTGTCCGATTTCTAGAGTTATTCATTCATCAGCTTCCACCAAATCAATAACCAATTACTTGCCAATGAATTAGTGTGTGTTTAGATTAGGGTTTACAAATTTAATTTTGAATTAACTTGATTTTGTAAATTTGATTTTGTTTAAAAGTAAATTTGCATGATTTTAATTTATGTTTAAAAATATTTATTTGAAAAGTAATTTTAACAGTATTAAGTTGTTTGTATATTATTTTTTAAAATTACTTTTAAATACATAATTACTAGAAAGAGCATGAGTCATTTTTTAAGTTGTTTGGTAAGTATGGATTAAAATCATTTTTGACTAAAAAGGATATAAATTTGATATTAGTGTCCATTTCATTATTTTTAAGATATATTTTAACAATGACATTGAGTTGTTATAACTAATTTTTATAAACTTTTGGTGTTATTATTAAATTAAAAATTCAAAAGTAATAAAATGCATAAAATAAATTACTCTTATTAAAAAAAAACTAATTTTAAAAAATATTAATCAAGTTGTAAAATATTTTATTTGACCATGACAAAAAGTGCATAAGCATGACAAAAATTTACTTGGGAGATACATATCATCAAACATTCATGAATGATTGAAAAACAAGAAAAAAGTGACTGGTCTTGGCTCATGACGAAAAGGAACATTTGTGGTAGTATATAAGAAAAAAAAAAAGAAAATCAAGTCTTGCATACATGGTATCAAACAACATTTATAGAGGGCAAAAGCCCGTACGATTGAGGAAACACTCGTTTAGGCTTGTCAAACTCGAAACCAAACATAAAGTGTTTTGTACCTGATCAAATAGACTAATACCTACACTGTCTGCCCGATAAACACTAAGAAGTAAGAACCAACTCGAGTGTTTGGATGAAGGAAGATTCAATTAGACATGTTTGGTTCGAGTTATACTTCACAAAATAAACCCCCCCCCCCCCCCCCCCCAAAAAAAAACCATACAAATATTCCGCTCGTTAATCATCAATCAATCAGGATATTCATCAATACTACAATCTCTTCATCAATACAGTCTCTACAATTTTCAACCAACAAGCCTAAAATATAAACAAAACTTCACAATCAACTTGAGAAAGAGGAAGTGTGGTTGCCGAGTCAGACACAGCAACCCATCCACCTCTAAAAAAAAGGACAACGAGGAAGAAAAGGAATGCACTAGATTAAATACAAAGAATGCATTACAAATAAAAATTAAGAGGTCCCAATCAGTAAAACAGATAACCCACTCCAAGAGAAGCAACACTCGAAGGCCTGAAGACAGAAATAATGCACGTATACATTTACTCAGCTAAAAAGCACTCCAATTATCAGAGCCTCTTCTTGGAGTTTGACTTTCTGATGATGTCCTAAAAGGCCCAGAGCCAAATGGATCTGAGTCATCAAAAGCTGGAAAGCCATAAACAGGATCAAAATCCCTACTGCTGCGGACTGAATCAAATCGTGCTAGTGTCTCCTGAGCAGGGAAAAATCCACCATCATGCGTGCTGAAAGAATCAAATCTTGAGAAGTTATCAAAAGCAGTTTCTGACCACTCTTTGGGTCTTTGCAGGGGGCTGCCTGAACTGAAAAGTGGCGTGCTTGGAACAGAATCATCAAAACTGAATCTACTGCTCTTCTGGAAGAGATCACCCCCCTGTGGTGAACCTGTTTTGATGGGGTCGAGGCCCAATTCCGCAGAACCAAAGAAATAGTTGTCTCCAGCTCTATCAAGATCAGTGTCCTAGAAAAACATACGTCCAAAATTGATCAGCAGAATGCACAAGTACCCATTGATCAAACATGTACAAGCAACTTGAAATGTTAAAGCAAGAAATACCAAGTACACTAATAGGTGGTGAGAATTCAGTAGAATAGGTGTCATGATGATCTTTTGCATCACTCCTAGAATGTGTTCATTTTGCATGTCTTTGAACTGCAGTTTAATCTCATTCAGAGTACATTATGCTTTATCCGGACTCCATCAAATACCAGGACAAAGTACCTGACAGCATGCACGCAAAGCACCAAACTATGATAATTCTACTTTCTCAACCAGCAATTCTTTGAAAACTGGCTTCTATATTTTTGCAAAGAATGCCACATCCATCCCCTTGATTTCAAACTGCAATCAGAATATTTCTACAAGCTCTAAATTCCTAACCAAATTGCCATGACTTTTCTAGAAGCTCAAAATGCAGTCACAAGTATCACGTGAAATTCAATGACCACTGGGATAACGCAGCCCTCCTAAAATTATAAAAAAACATTTGCTCTATTTTATTTTATTTTTGTTAAGTAAATAATACATACACACAGGTCAGTTTCAAAAGAGTATTCAACTTTTGGAGCCATGGAATACCACCAAAATACTAACCACACACCCAATGATGAGGTACAAGGCCACATGTTCCATTAAGATGGTTTTCTGTCAATCTCTTAGAATATAGGGAAATAGCAATGTTTTGAAAACTGGACTGGCCAATCGGACCGGTTTAACCGGGAACCGGTTTAATGGCTGGTCCGGTCAGACTACCAAAACCACATGGCTGAAAACTGGCTTTTGGACCATAGAACCGGGCAAGTAACAGTCAAGCCATGAGAACCAGCCACGGTTTGACCGATCCAACAGGTTCAAGTTTGATGGTTATTTGTTAAAATTGAAACCAAAAATTAGAAGTCAAGATTCGAACCTGAGCCTAGAGAATGAGAAAGATACTGGCTACCATTACACCATCAATGCCTCCCTATAACTCACTTAATTTATTATATACTATAGAGTGTTTTAATTTACAAAGGCAAACTTTTTTTTTTTACTTGATTTACAGTGGCAAGCTTGGATCTTTTTGATTTGGGAATGATATTCAATCATTAAGCCGTTATTAAATATTGATCAATAAGCTCATATTATACTTCTATAAATTTACTTTATTTACATTGTGCTTGCATTTTCGTTTCCATACAAATGTATATGCACACATTTAAGTTGGAAAATGAATAAATTATTTTTGAGTCCTTAAGACTTATGTACATCAGCATCTTATCCAAAAAAATTTTTTGTCAAATTAAATTGAAATAAAAAGATTTAGTATAAAATATATTTATCAAGAGATTACAAATTTCAGTACTTAGCAAACCTTCAAGACATGGAAAGAATAACAATAAAATAAATTTTCATGCTGAACCACGTATTAAAGGATTATTCAACTAGCAAATGTGTCATATTTTTACACAATATACATGTATGTATAAAACCCAGTTTGACCCCAGTTAGACCTCAAAACCTTGAACCTCTTTCTTTACTAGTTCGATGACCAATCTAGTTTTCAAAACATTGGGAAATAGAGGTATCACCACCATGGAACATAACAAGGTAGAATGAAGCAAGGGACATTCAAGTAACATATATTCAAAATGCATATTTCCAAATATGAAAGAATAATGCGGCGAGAATATTTTAACATGCAAGAATTTACCTACCTTGGCGGTGGTACTGGGATTGAATCCCCAAACTGAGTCAATATCATCATTAGTGTCAAAAGGTTCCCCAATTTGGTTCGTCAAAAATTTTGTCTCTAGAAAAGATAGACTTGACATCACCATGATCACTGCATATGCAAGACTATATATAAATAATTCTTTTGCAAGATCACAAGATCTACATCATGTAAAATAAAATGAAAGAAATATACAGATACGTACAAAATATATATTATTAAAATGAGTTTTGGGGAGAGAGAGGGGAAACAAAAGATGAGTGAAACAGAGAGAAAACACAATATTTAACTAATTACCCAGAACGGTTATATTCATAAGCAGACCCTATACCTCTATGAGTGATTCTATTCCACCTGGATGTGTCTGTTCGGGCAATTTTTCAGGCAGACACATTCAGGCAGAAGTGTTTTTCTGCCTCTATTTATACTAACACATGGACTGTGTTAGGAACCTCTCTTCCAAATAACAGAATCTGGGAATGAGCCCAGATATTACAGAAAACAGACACACAGCACCTGGAATGGAAACCCAGAAATTTACAGAAACACACTCCCCAGAACAGCCCCAGAAATTACAGAAAACACAGGAAATAACTGACAGAAAATTACAAGAAACACACACTGGAAAACTGAAGGAAAATATCAGAGAATGCAAAGGCTCCAAGCTTTCGAGAGGCTTGGTCTCTCCCTGTCCAGATTCCACTCCGAAAATCCTCTCCCCCCTCTCTGTCTGTGACTTCCCCCTTTTGTATTCTGCAGAGCCCATACTGCCCCCCACTCCTACCTAACTGCCATTCTGCAGAGCCCATACTGCACCCCCACTCCTACATAATTGCCATTCTGCAGAGCCCATACTGCCCCCCATTCCTACATAACTCCATTCTGCAGAACCCATACTGCCCCCTACTCCTACATAGCTGCCATTCTGCACTGTTTTTTCTGCTGGGCTTTCCGTAATTCCCTCTACCCCTGCTTCTCTGGTACTGTTTCCTAATGGGGGGTCTAACAGACTGTAATATCACTCTTGTACACTTTGCTTTGGGTGGCACTACAAGTAACTAATTATTTAAGCCCAAAGCATTCCCATATTACCATACTATCCTTAACACTCCCCCTCAAGCTGAAAGCTATGTTACAAAAAGAAAACCCAAATTCAAATAAAACATAAAAAACTCAACCCAGGAACCAAAGTCTTAGGCAACTAGCACTAATAACAAAACCATTGGTGATGTCCTTCGTAGATAGCTTGTGGAGGTCTACAATCTTTTCCCCTTAGTGGCCCCCTTGACCTTCTCTTAGCTTCTCCTCAAGACACGTCTCAAACATGAAACACCCTCGACCTTCTCCTAGCTGACCTCACAATCTTAGTCTCACATCACCGCACCATAGAAACACCTTTACTAGTGCCCATTTCATCAAACCATAGCCTTCTTGACAACAAAACAAAGCCAAACTCCCCATGGGCCAGCTCACAACTCCCTTGATCTATCCTAATCCAATTGGCAGTAAAATACCTAGACTCCATTGTCGAATAATTTTTATATGAAAATAAATTAAAAATACAAAAAAATGTCATTGTTTTAACTAACATGAAAAACAAGCTCCTTATTTATAAGTCAACCAAATAAAAGCTCTTCATTTATGACAGTGGGAGATTTTAAGAGAGATGGGGCATAATTATTTAGGTGTTTAACTTTAAATATGAAAATACTTGAATGTCCATTAGCTTTGTGTTATTATCAAGTTGGAAAAATGGGTTTTTTGTCCAAGTAAAAATGTGGAGGATAATAACCTCTACACAAAGGTGAGAAGGGGTGTGCGTGTGTGTGTGTGTATATATATATATATATATATATACACACACACCAAAATGTTATTTGCACACTAAAATTCCCACACCATTTTTACACCAGCTAATCATGTGCAAATTATTGGTTAACAACATATATTGATTGGTTAAATAGGCTGATAATTGATTAACACTTGTTGGTTATCGGTTACCAATCTATTTAACCAATCAATACATGTTGTTAACCAAAAATTTGCATATGGTTAACCGGTGTAAAAATGGTGTGCAAATAACAGAACTTATATATGGTGATAACATTAATATTCACCTATGATTTACATTTAAATTGATAATACAACAAATTGTGTCTCTCACTTAAATTAAATGCATCATATATTACAGATGATAAAAAACACAATGACCTTCCAAAGGCGCAAAGCATATTTTTTGAGTAAAAACGAGCAAAATAAAAGCATGCCTTTACTAATTTTAAGATTAAATGAGCAACTGACCAACATTTGGAAAACTGGTGCAAATCCTAAAATCATACCTTTGGGTTTCTTGTGTGTTATCTTTATCACAGGGGGAGCTATCTTCACCGGCGGTCTTTCCAACATCAGATTCAGCAAAGTCCCTAGGGGGGCTTCCAATAGCACTCCTTACAAATGGACTATTAGGAGCACTTTTTGCTAACTCATTTTCACTTTTATTATAAACAGATCCATTGCCAATTGCCTGTTCATCTATACTCTGGGGTTTTTCTGACTTATCATCACTCTTAGGTGAAGCAACAGATGTTGGACTGTCAATGTTCGAAGCTTTCCTGTTCACGGCTGATGGCAATTTTTGTTTTGGAGGTGCTAATATGTTTTGCACATCAAGAGTGAGCTCTTTGATGAAATTGAATCCTGACAGAGGAAGGTATAGTAAACAACCAAGAAGTTTATTCAGCCCTGCCCAACTTTCGCCAAAATACGACAGATGCAGACCAGAAAAAATAGAAATAGAAGTTAACCATAATTTCAATCCCACCAATACCATATAATTTCTCTAAATGATACCCCTACTTTTGGATTTCCTTTTTAACTGCTTAAAATTAATCCCTGACATTTAGATGAACAGCTACACTCAGAAAACAATAACATAACATAGTACAACTATGTATAGTTTATCAGCTAAAATTGTAATACTTGTACAAGAAATACAGATATTAGAGAAAGAGAGATATAAGCAACGACCAACCAGCTCCTAGTTCTTCTGATTCAGCACCCAATTGTAACCTCAACTATGGAAGTTCCCTATTTCTTTATTTTCTCACCCAACAATTATTAATTACCATGAAGGGTGGTGTGTGATGGGACTCGGATCAGTTTGCTTAGTCTTCTAATATA
Source organism: Castanospermum australe (assembly GCA_019955255.1). Classification (NCBI taxonomy): domain Eukaryota; kingdom Viridiplantae; phylum Streptophyta; class Magnoliopsida; order Fabales; family Fabaceae; genus Castanospermum; species Castanospermum australe. Next base: position 2,428,293 of record NSJW01000441.1, on the reverse strand, counting down.
ATCTTTTTCAACTAATAAGAAATGTCAGTGTGCCATGACCAAGCATGCCATAAAAGTCAGTTCATTCCTGAAAATTAAAGTTGCACCTCCCATTTCATTTTTCTCATGAATGACAAAATACAAAATACAAAATAACATCATAATTCAAAAGAGACTAAGAGCATGTTTGGATGGAGGATAATAAGGGAGAAGGAAAGGTTTCACCAAATCTCTCCCCTGTTTGAAATTTTTTTTAACAAAGGGCAGGACGAGGGATTTTCAGTTAACCCTCCAAAATCCTCCAACACTCACTTCTCTTAGTTCCTCAGATTAGGAGGATTTTGGAGGAGAAATTGCATAAGTTACTATTCTACCCTAATTAATATTTCTGAATTTCATTGTTAAAATAAACTTTTAATGTAGTAGTTTAATAACAAAGGATAAATTTGTAAAAATATAATATAATGTCATTGTCTTATTTAACAGTCCATTTCCTTCTCCTTGCTTTTTTCCAATCCCCCTTTGATTCCTTCCCTTCCCTTTCCTCCCAATTCCCAAACATACCTATGAGCGTGCTTAGTAAGACTAAAAGTGGCAGCAATGAGGGGGGGGGGGGGGAAAGGGTGAAATTGACAATGAATCAATCTACGTATCATGAATAGATACACTGTCAATTTTATTAGAGAGAGAAAGAAATTACAGTCACGAAGGATAAAAATATACTGAGGAAAACAAACAAGAGACAAATAACAAGTAACATCAAGCTTACCCTAATACTTCACATTGGAGTTTTCCTTTGAAATTAATTCTGCTGCCTTAAATTATAGAATAAAAAAAAAGAATCTTCTCGTCCAAACAAAAATGCAAATGATATCAAATTGAATTTTAATGTGTGGAGGCTAGATGACCAATGGTGGCATATAAACTAAGATTTAAGAATACCATATTGCTCAAAAATTGATAATTAGCAATGTTGTTTCATAACCTTGTGCACACAATCCTCAAAATCATTGGTAGATGCCACACAATGTAAACACCAAAAAAATTGTTGTAATTAAACAATCATCTAGATCTAATTATGGTTATTTGTATACCTTCATCTTCAAGCTTATCCCAATCTGCATCCCAGTCAACAGCTTCCTCTTGGATACCAGGTTGCCAACCTTAAAGGATAAAATAGTGAGGCCAGAGAATACATGAAAAATCTTTATATGCACATAATTATTTAATTATTCAATATAACAATATACTAGAGGGGGCCAACAATGTATTTGAAAAGTGACAAAAAAGGAAGGTTTTTCATTTAACATAAATAAAGAGCAACTATAAACAGTTTACTGATCTAAAATCATGGAAGATAAAAGCAATTTTAAAGAAAAAGAAAACCAACAACTGAAGACTGTTTTGGGAACAATATTAAAAAATAAGCATTACTTTATAGAACAGATTTGTGCTTCAACTATCAATAATGAGAAAATAAATCAATTAAAAACAAATATATACAACATGTTTAGCTTATCTTGAAAACGGTTCTCGGAAACATCAGCAAGTTCCAACTTTCCCCTTTCTTTGTATAATCAATGTATTCTTCCAACAATTGAGAACAATTACGTAGCAACTATGACAATTAATGTGTTATCATATTGTACTGAATATTGATAAAAATTCAGTTCCACATGAAAAACATTCTTCATAAGGGGCATGAGTTTGAAAAGATTATAAAGAGCCTGTACATGCAGAACCATGCCACCAAATTATAGGTTACACAACAAAAATTGAAAAAACTCTACATACTAATGCCACTTGATCAAGCAATCTGTTTCAAGTAGCACTAGCTGAAATAATTTTCACACTGATTCAAAACCTGTAGTTCAGGATACCAACAAAATAAATGCAACAATAATATAACAAAGTTATAAACATGCAAAAGACCGGCAAATGCTCAAAAAGAAATAACAACTATAAATTTGAAATTACCAAAGGGTAGCTCCACCAGTGTTATGGGCTTTGCACGTAATCCATACTTCTTACACTGCTCATTCAGAGACATCACCAGTTCATCAAGGTCTGATTGGATACGATCAGCATGAACCTGAAAATTGCAGATGAGATATGAAAACAATTTCTCAAGATGGCTGCACAGACTGAGTAAAATTAAAATGTGCCTGTAGAGTGCCGCCAGCATTGCCATCTTGTTCCATCTTTGACAATTGCTTGATACAATTCCAATTTTTTCTCCTACACATTATAAAAATAAAATAATTTGACAGTAGCAAGGCAAAATAGGAGAGAAATAACAAACTTTTAGCATATACACTGTCAACTGAAGAAAAACTCATCATTAATTGCACCTGTATGTCACGAAATGTGGCTTCCTCAGTAGTTAACTTGGATGATAAATCTCCAACTTGCTTATATTTGTTTTCATATTTCTTTGCTAGAATCTCAACCTGAAATTAACATATTTATTAAAATGATAGACATTGAAGGCTACGGAGGTAATAAGAACACATGCAATTTGCAAGAAAGATACCTCACACTTATCAGCAGCTATCCTTTCCACAATCTCATTAAGGCGATTGTCACATCTGCTCTTGTACAGAACCTTAATCAAAGAACAACAAATTTGTTTTCAGAAAAGGAAAAAAGAAAAAATGGAACCATAAGAATAACATGAAAGGAGAAAAAAGGCATTCTTATATGCTTTTCTCTTCTTAGTATCCACAATTTAATTATATAAAGACACAAAGGGAGTGCAACCTGTGTTCAAAACAGAACATGTCTATTTCCTAGGCATCTTTTTTTTTTGCCAGTAGTTCCTATGTATCTAGAGAAGCAACCAAAGCTGAAAGGAGGCATGACAACTATTTATAAGAAATTTAGGTATAAAGCTTCATAACGATTAAGTAAAAGGCTTTTGCAGAAGTCCATTTTTTTCTGGCTTAAAAATAAATAGGAAACAGGATTCCAAGAAGTAGATAGGTGTCTATGTCATTATATTCAACAGACCTATAACATGGAAGAATTAGTATTGCGATATGAACCTTGGGAGAACCACACCCCAAAAGCTAGCTATTGAGGTGGGCAGAGCCCAAGTCCACATAAACCCCACATCAGAATCCCATACTTCCGATGTGGAACTCAAGTCCCATACCATGCAATTGGGTCATAACATTCCACCACGCTCTGCAGCACCGGTGCCCACGCGGGCTGGCTGTGCACTAGCCTTTTTGACTAGTCTCGGGCGAACACTGCAATGCCGGCGTCACCACCCACACCGCTCGTTTGCAACCAAGAGACATGGTGGAAGGCTCTGATACCAATTGTTAGGAACTCGGAAATTTGAAACTGAATTTACTGATGAAATGAAAGCACTCTGAAAATTTGGTTACAAAAAAAAGGATACTCTAACCAAAAAAATAAAATAAAGAAAGAAACCCAAAGAACTCCACTAGCTCTTCGAGGAGCTAGCTCCTCCCAAAACCCACTCCCATCCACTGAATTCTTGCTTGCCTCTCTCCCCCACTTTACCTCACGTTTTATCCTCTTTCTGCTACCACAGAAGGTCCTCTCACTTCCTCTCCCCTGCTACCACGTGCCTGGTCCGTTACAAGAAAATCCCCAATGCATATTCTCTTCGATGTCCCTTCTCTTGGTCATGTGAGTCATTAACCTCCATGCCTCTCCCTTTATTTCTGCTCACTTACACTTAGTAGAAGGAGGATATCTATCACATTGTCAATGTGATATTTACAATAACCATAATGGCATGGGATATAGAAATTGAGTTCTTAAAGATAGTTAGACAACTGCATACATATGTTTTGCATCCTTATAGACTTTGCATAGTGAATGTTCTTGGCAATAGAACACAGATTACCGGTTAACATCTAGAAAAGAGACCCAGAAAATAGAGTAAATAGAACACATATAGAATGTCATAAAATGTTATTAAAATATAAGGGAAGAAAGCATGGAAAATACTGACAAGTTCCTGCATTTTTGCACGGTAGAATTCTATTTTCTCTCTGGACTCCAAAATTTCTTTCTCAAGTTCTTCCACCTACAGTTAACAAAAAGAATAAAATGATAAGGAAAGAATTGCCGTCTTCAATTTGAAACACAGTGGACTCTAATCAATCATACACAGGCTGACATAATGATCTGCACTGCACAAATGACAATCTAAAATATGAACTTTCCCCACTCTCTAAGCATCATCAGAAGGGGGAAAAGAGAACAAGCATACTTCATTTGAAACCAAATATAATTTACAACTGAAAAAGTGGTAAAAAAAGGATTAACTTTAGAGATGACCACAAATGATAACCAAAAACAAAAAAGGCAACATATTCCCCAGAAAGGATTAACTTTAAACAACTGAGAGTAATAAAAAAAGATAGCAATGGGCCAATAAACCAAAATACAGCCAGGTGGCAAAGAGTGGTAATATGTGCAAACTTTTCAATCAAAATAAAAACAAGAATCTTCAGCAATGGTAGTGGAAAAAGATAAAACCATCAAACCATAAACATGTTAAATTTATGGCGCAACAATAGAAGTGATGCAAAAAACAAAGATAAAAAAGGTACCTTCTTATCAGTTTCTGCTGCTTCTTGAAACTTTGAATTAATGGAATTCTGCTCATCAGAACTCAGCTGATTTATGAGGTGCCTGTCCAAGACTGGAACTCTGGACTTCTGCTGCTTGTTCTGAGGTCCTTCATCAGACTGAGGGGCAGCAGCGGGCCTAGGCAGCCGGCCTGCAGTAGGTTTCACTTGTAGAGCACTAGAACCAGTCATCCCTTGCTGTTGTTGAAAACCTTCCAAAGATAAAGAGTGGCAGAGACAACAAATATAAGAGCAGTTATTTTCCATAAATGTGAGTGCTTACAACAAAAAAACTGCTAATCTCTTGGACACACACCTGATGAATTTCCCCAAGCTACAGCACTGTAGTGAGTGGCAGGTTGACCAGTAGTTGGTAAATCAAGCACAATGTTACTTGGAAGTACCGCTGGAAGAACACGTCCTTCCCTGTATCTCTCCATTAGGTACAGCGCAATACAAAACTCCCTGAGAGAAAGCATGCTATCATTATCTTGATCAGACAAGTCCCAGACCTGCTTTAGAACCTCTGAAAAACATAAACAATAGTATAGAAATGATGATTGGGGAACTAGCTAGCCATTGAGAATTTATATGCATGGAGGAAGTGAAAACCAGAATGACAGAACAGAACCCCCCCTCCCCCAAAAATATAAAAACGAAGCAAATCCTATCAAATGCAACCTAGACTCTGCAATAGGGGTAATCCATATTCCATAATCTTTAAGTTTTAAGCTGATTTTCTATTACTTACGTTTCAGGCTACTATAAGCCTACTGTCAAAGACTCAAAGCAAAAAGGCAAGGAAATCCACTAATAAGAAACATACCTCTAGGTAATCTCCAACTAAGAAACAAGTTGCGTGCTTGTTCTCCAGAGATCTTCCCATCTCTGTCAGTGTCCACTTCCACAAATACTTTCGTATATTTCTGAACATCATTCTGAGTCATCCTTGGCCATGGAGTCTGGGGAAGACTGGAAGCTGAATTCTGCAATCCTACTGGAAGTCCAGATAGATTCAGCATATTAGTATTACGTGTCTGGACTGAGGCATGCTGATTCTGTTTCACCACTGGCAGGGACAGCTGAAGCTGTGTACCAAAAGGCTGGGTCGCAAGTGAGTTCTGCAAAGAATCAGGGGTGCTTGTCCTAATAGAATTCTGGTTCCCTCCAGATACTGGAACAATAATTGATGAAAGCAGTGAACTGCCAGAAGACCCTTGTGCTGAAGAATCTTGCTTTGGCTGAAATGAGCTAGCAGAGAACACTTCCCCTCCAAAAACTGTATCAGATACAAAACCATTCGCAGAAGCATCCATTGATTTCGAATCCTTAACCACTTGTTTTGATGACTTGGTGATAGAGGTAGGATATGGTCTAAGTGGCACTGCAGCATTTGATCCAGACATTGAAAGCCTCACGCCCTCCTGAGTTGATGTGGGACTAATTCCTGTAGCTGCTATTTGAGCAGATGTTACATCTGGAGCTCCATCCATCTTGCCAGTGGATCCATCACTTAAAATGCCGGGGGTTCCAGGGCGAGCTCCACCAACAGCCACCACTCCAGATACGCCTTGAGTGACAATACTGGGTGCTAGATTAGAAGCAGAAGCAGATGTATTATGCAGAGGCCTCACTAACTGACTTTCCTGAGAAGGAAGGTTTTGCTGGTTTTCGCTTAAATTTGGATTTGGACCCCTTAATCCAAGATTTTGGTAGGATATGGGATTAACGGGGCTGATCTGAGGTGCAGGAGCAGGTGCAGCTGCAGAAGAATTTAATTGGGGCGCCACTGTGGCACTGAAATTAATTTGAGGTGCAGGTATCTTAGATGCAGCTGGGCCATACAATGCTGCTTTTACTATATCAGGGGTTAGTTCTCGCTTATTTTGTGCCACTGTGACAAGTTTAAGTGCATTGTAAAACTCGGCCCGGCCAAGGAAACCACTTTGGCTTTGGTTAGCAAAAGCCCATATCTGTAGATGAAGGCAACAAGTGATGTTAAAAAAGATATTATATGTAGCTGTGCTTCTAAGTACATAGATGGCTTTCTGTGGTATTAACAGTGCCACAAAACCCAAGAATCAAGTTCACAGACAAAAAGCAAATGTGACTCCAATAAATTCACAGTAACAATCAAAACAATACTCTAAAACAGGTACAGTGATCATTAAAGTGCATAACTAGCTAATCGTTTCCAAATGTCCTGCAGAGAGAAGAACAAGATTATGTGTTGCTATACTCTAATGTCTAATGACAAATTTTCAAAATTGATGAATTCTAGAAAATTAAGGTCGGAGTGAACCAAACATGTAACAAAATTTACAGTGAGAATAGTTGTGCGTGATGTTATTCGCAACAATATTAGGTAAGAAGGTTTACAACAAAACATGGGTGGAAGTTCCTAACATTATAGTGGAGGCCCTGATGGCTAAAATCAGAGCATGAAGGACACCAAGATAAAGCAATGTACTAGGTGCTGGAAGTTTTCACATGCTAAGCAAATTCTCACGGTCAAAGGTGAATGGATCCCAACCATAAAAGCAACCTCGGATCAGAAGCAGAAATTGGCATTTTGAGCATAGAGGACACAATCGTGGTGCCCGTCTAATGTTAACGACTAAACAGTAACAATAATAACAGAAAAAAGGTATACAATCTAGTAGAATCAGTATGCACAACTAACTGCGTACAATTAATCAAAGAGAGAGAGGAGGTCACCTGCGCGAGGACCTGCTTGGGTAAACCGGAGCCTTGGAAGAAGGACACAGCTTCGGCACCGCTGATACGGCCGTCTCGATCCAAATCGGCACGTCGAAAATAAGCATCGAAGAGATCGACATTAGGCGCTGGGTTTTGAACAGATGCCATTGCTGAATTCAACAGCACCGCCTGATTGTACAGTTTGCAGATCAGACCATAGAAACAACAAATTCACAGTGCTGGTGCAGCAGAAAAGGTCGACACAACAAACAACTGAGCGATCTCAAACCAATAACACGTCCAAGTTCCAAGCCTTGGAAATTGGAATGGGCACATTCAAGATTTCCTTCGCCCTCGAAGTCGAATCTAATCGCAGCGTCATCCAAACCAAAATCATCCCTCAATTCTCATTTTTTTCGCTTAAAGGACAATTTTAATCCCATTTACGGGACGATATTTCAAAAATACCATTTGGGTAGTTTTCCCCACCGACCGAGAAATAAATAGTTTGAACGCAATACTATCCGCATGACAAAAGATTAGCTTTGGTACGATAGAAAGAAATAAAATAAAAGAAAATATTTATTTTTATAATGTATTTAATTTTTATATTTAATATATTAGAATTGATGATAGAATAAAGTGAAAAAATAAAATAAAATGATTTTATTTGTATTATAAAATAAGAAATATTATTTTTAAAATATTTATTTATACAAACTATTATATTTTTTTGTTATGAAATTGCTATTCCTTAGGTTTTATTATAAAATGTTATTCCTTCAAATAAAATGAACAGTGATTTCTAAGTGTTAGGTATTTTCTCTTTCTCATTTTTGCTATCAACTTGTGAAACTGCAGGTTAAGCTTCATCCAAAGCCTGTAATAATGTGTTTGGAAATTATTATTTTTATTTAAAAATAATTTTTTATGATACAAATTATATTTTTTATAATATATTTAGTATTAATTATATGAAATGAATTTTAATCTATTATTATTTTTAATATATTGAAAAATTAATTATAATTTTAAGTTAAATTTTCAACATTTTTATTATAATCTATTTTGATTATTTGGTAGTTAAAGATAATTTTACCACATCCGCTCAATATAATTTTATCATATTTAATATAAACAAACCATTTCATACATTTTTAGTAATTTATTATATAAAAGCATTTTTTATATAATTTAAACAAAATATGTTATTTTAAAATTATTTTTTAGTTAACATATACAAACATGAGATTGATTTTTATCATAATAGATTTTTAAAAAAATTGATTATACATATAACTGATTATTAAAATAATATTTTTTCACAACTAATCTAAATGCTCACTTAATATAATTATAATGGATAATTTCAATTTAAAAGTCCATCCCCAAATATTTCAAATTAATCCTATTAAAAAAATATTTAAACAATAACTTAATCAAGTATAATTAATAGCATTCAGTTTTTCATATTCAAAAACATGTATAATATAATTTATTAATTTATTTTAAATCAATTATACAAAATATGCAAATGGTCAACCTTAAACCTAACAAGAATGTTAGACTATTACCGCTCTTCATAGGTCTTTAAGTGAAATACAAAAATGTATCCAGTCGAAAAATGTTAGTTAAAGCATTTTAGATGGTTTTCCACATAAAAAATAAAAAGTTCCTCTAGAAACACATAAAATATAGTTATATCTTGAATAATATAGTGTCTCTAGATTCACTTTTGAAAATCTGCAAACGATAATTTAAGTAAAAACTTATCTTTTGTAATTTTTGTTCAAATAATAATTTTGAAGTTTTAAAAACTTAACCGAGCATACTATTTATTGAAATTACCAAAAGATTGCATTTTAAAATAGTAGTGTTCATAACCGAATCAAACTAATTTAAACTAAAAAAATCGAATCAAAAAACAAAAAATTAAATAAAACCAAAATTAATTGATTTTATTTGGCTCTCTTTTTATGTAAATTTATTGATTTAATTCAGTTTTTAATTCTTATTTATAAAATCAAACTAAACCAAATTAAGCCGAACTAATGTAATTATATATATATATATATATTTTTTTTTATAATTACATACTTATAAATGATTAGATTTTAGGTTATTTTTATTTTATAAAAATATTTAGGTTAATTTGTTCTTTATATATATTTAATTATACTTTTATTAACATTTTCAAATTAATTTATTGTTAATTGAGTAATTGAAAGAAAAAAAGTCTAGTTATTTATAATTTTTTTAAAAAAAGTATTTGAACAAAAATTAATTAGAACGAATTAAACTAACTGATTAAAAATAATTTGATTCGATTTGATTATTAAATTAAAATAAAATTAATCAATTCTTAATATAAAAAAATTAATTAATTTAATTTGTATAACTTTTTTTTAATTAAATCAAATCAAATGTAAATACTCCCACTTCAGGCAAAAGATACAGGTAGCGGTTGCAAGTGTGTGGGAGTGTACAGTTTTAAGAGGGCGAAGCATGAGTAAAGCAGAGTTTTTAGTTTAATAACAAATAATAGTAGTAAAGTATTTACTGATAAATAATAACGGTAAAGTCAAAAAAGTGAAAATTAGATATCAAACTATAAATCTTCTTTGATAATATTTGATATACGAGAATAATAATACTATTTCATATCTATTTGATACAATAGAAGATTTCTATTATTATTAAAGTTACATAATTTATATAACTTAATTTTACCTGCATATTTATAAGAAGATAAGAAAATTTATATGATTGTTGAAAAAAAAGGTGTTCAATGATATGAAATAAAAATAAAAAATTCATAAATAAATTTTATATAAAAAAGTATTCATAATTTGTTTACCCTTAATAAATGTTTTTGTAAAAGTAAAAATAAAGTTAAAAAATTTAAAACTAAGATTTAAGTTTAAAATTATAAGCAAAGTTCATGGATTCACTTTTATTTTTAAATCATGAAATTTTCAGGCAGAAAGTGTAACGAGGGTTGTGAGGTGTGATTGGGCACCTCGTATTGACTTTGCCGTTACGGAGTCTACCGGCTTTGTCCAACACTTCACGTGCAATGCGTGCTGCAGGTGCAGGCAGAGGCAGTCCAAAATAAAACACAAATTTCTTAAAATAAAATAAATTTAAAAATTAATAAAAAAAATTAACGCCCTGTTGTCTGTCTGTATCGTCCCGTTGGGGAGAGAAAGAGAGAGAGACACGATCACACATGGGGAAGGGTAAGGTAGTGGAGAAGAAGAAGAAGAAAGGACGACCCTCTCTTTTGGATCTCCAAAAACGAACCCTCAAGGAGCAGCAACAACAACAACAACAGCTGAAGCAAAACAACTCTTCCCACAATTCGGATCCCAATTACAGAACTACCCATACACCTGCCCGGCGATCTACTCGCCGGAACCCCAATCCAGACTGTCTCTTGCCAGAAGAGCTCCACGACCACAACCACGATGATGATGATGACGAATTATCGACCGGGAAGTGCCGACAGAAGAAGCTCAAACTCGTTCTCAAATTACCCTCGCAAGGATCCTCCTTCAATTCCGCGTCTTCCAATTCATCTGGGTCGGATTCCAATGTTGAGGACGATAACGTTGCCTCCAATAAGAAGAAGCGCAAGATCAATGCCATCCGAGATGGATCCGGCCCCGCCCATACTGAAAAGGTATCTAATTTTGGAGCCTTGGATTAGGAAATTTTCCTTTTTCGAGGACTGAAACCGCCAATTCCTTTTTTGAAATTGAATTATTGTTTTTTTAGTAGTGTACGTTGACTTTTTTTCCTTGAATTTCGCACCTTTGAAGTTTGTTATGGGTTTTTTAGAATTTCAGTAGTACAGTACTACTATGGACTTTTGACTGAGTCTGGTTCTGGGAGTTCGTCTATTGAGTTCTCACAACGAGCATCAGCTAATTCTTTATTTATTTTTATTTTGAATCTTTAAGCGTTTTTTAGTGTATCTTCTCTTAAAATCATAATGACTTGACGGTCATATCTGATATAAAAAGCTTCGATTTGTCCTTTGCTTCATAATTGGTTCACAGTTTGTAACTGTATTTTTCCTTTCCGGCACTTGGAAATTGGAATGCCTGGCCAACTTTGCTTTTATAACAGCTACTCTGGTTGTTTAGGGAAAAGCACAAGCATGTTTTTTCATCACTTTTTTTCTGTTGTTCTTGCAGGTTCAGAAGTCTATTACTGGTATAAACCCAACAAAAACCCCTCAAGGTTCGTTAACCTCATAACTACTTTACTGCAGACAGGACATATGTTTCATTTATTTTTAAATTTATTTTGAGAATTTCATATATATTACCTGATCCGTGCAGGGACTCAGTTGGATTCTGGACCCTCAATATCTTTACCGGATAAAAAGCTGTTACTTTTCATTCTGGACAGGCTTCAGAAGTATGTCTTCCCGTCATCACCCTACCTAGTTTGTATTTGTTCGTTTTGATGCAGCATCTAAATTCCATTCTACTGACTATTTTGATTTAATATCAGGAAGGACACTTATGGTGTGTTTTCTGAGCCAGTCGACCCAAATGAGGTTGGTCTTGAGAAACTACTTATGATAATAACTTATAGCCCTCATACGGTTCTCTTTTATTTTAAGATGGTAATCACTGCTTGCAGCTTCCAGATTACCATGAAGTTATAGAGCTTCCAATGGACTTTTGCAACTGTAAGGAAGAAGCTAGATGATGGAGCTTATACCAACTTGGAACAATTTGAGGTTAGTATCTAATTAAGTTTTAGCTTATGTTTGACAGTGTGGCCTAACAAGCTTTACATTTGCTTCCCTGTGTGTTTATTTGTTGCTAAAGGAGGCCAGTTCTAACCTAGAAGTTTGGTAAATGGAAAAAAAAAAAGTTTTAAACTATTTTGTTGTTGAAATTGATTCAAGTTAGTTTTAACTTATAGTTCAATTGAGGTTTTTTGGGAACTAGTCTTTACCAAGTTTGCTAAACAATATAATAAATGCTAAATCCTTATGTAAGCATTTGCTTAAAGTTATAAGTTGCAGCCTCTTTTGCATTGACTAATCGCAGATTGAGGATTGAATTTCTGTTATATATCCAAGAAATGAGATCTTCAAGGATTGCAACTGAAATAGATTTTAGGTTAAAACATATTTTTAGTCCCTATAGTTTACACATGTTTTTAATTTGGTCCCTACATTTGTTTTTCTTCTCAATTGAGTCCTTGCAGTTCTAAAGGTTAGCAAAAGGGTACCTCTCCATTACCTGGTGTTATGACACCGTTAACTCATGCCTAAGTGGCAAACAGAGTCTGATGCGACATGGGATCCCTCCATATCAGATTTTGGTTAAAATATATCTTAGTCCCTATAGATTATACATGTTTTCAATTTAATCCCTACATTTTTTTCTTTTCAAATGAGTCCTTGTAGTTTTAAATGTTAGCAAAAAGTTCCTCTTTGTTAGAGGTGTTTATAATCGAACTAAACTGATCCAAACCAAAAAGAATAAACTAATAATTGGAAAATACAAAGGAAAGGACAAGAGATGTCCTAACTCCTAAGTCAAGAAAAAAAAAGCTCGATACATAAGTGATGAAGTCAAGGAAATGGATTGCTACATGAGCTGAAGGGTTGAAATATGAAGTAAAAAATTACTCAGAGCAATTCCAAGTTAATTTGGAGGTAATGACTTGTGCCTATAAGTTTGGGATCTTACAGGTTTACCTTGCTATCATGATGTGGCTGCCATGTTTTTGGAAGAAGAAAGGTTTTCTCAGCTTTTGTTATTTTGGAGGGAAGTAGCAAAATGGCATAGGTGTGAATTTGACAATTGACATGGAGGAAGACTTTGCCACATCAGATTCCATTTGCTACATAGGCACATGTTTACAATGTGATAACACTAGGTAACAGAGAGGGATTTTTTTCTAACATTTAGAACTATGAGGACTCATTTAGAAAAAAAAAATGTAAGAACCAAATTGAAAACCAGTGTAAACTACAGGAACTAAAATATATTTTCTGACATGGAAGGATACCTTGCCACATCAGATTCTGTTTACCTCATAGGCACAAATTAACGGCGTCATAACCCTAGTTAATGGAAAGGGACTTTTTTGCCAATGTTTAGAACTACAAGGACTCAATTGAAAAGAAAAAAAATGTAAGGACCTAATTGAAAACAGGTGTAAACTATAAGGACTGAAAATATTATTTAACCTAGATTTTATTTTGTACTGCCAGCTGAGGTGAATGCTCACTACTGGGATTATTTACTCTCTATCTCTTGCCCTTCAAGTAAATTTAATGGTGGTGAGTCAGTTGACAAAGGATATAAACTAAATCGATTTCTTTTTGTGCGTTTCCTTAGAAGGGTAGTGAAATTTGATGAAGTAAGGGATCATCTCTCTCCACTATTGTAGTCCATGAGCACTGTCTTGTAGATGCAGATAGATTGATCAGTTTGGCTCTCAATCTCCTTGTTAGTGCATGTTTGGCACAGCTTATTTTTTAGCAAAAAATCGCTTATTTTTGAAAAGCTCTCTCAGTAAGATTTTGATTATAAGCTGTTTTTGGCTACAAAATACACACTTAGCATGTAGAAGATTTGCATGTCTGTTCCTTAACCATTTTCTTGCTTATTCATACAATATTGGCTGTGGTGTATTGTTAAAAATAGAAACATGTGTTTTTGTCAATGGTAAGAATTAGCAGGATTGTGTATTTGTGATCTAATTTTCAAATATCTCAGGGTCAACCTTGATTCTAAGATCTGGTGAGGGGATGGGGCGTAAGTATTCAAGGCTCACGGGGGATGGAAGCCAGCATCATTTGCTTCTTAAAGAAGCTGGGTGCCACTAGGCTATTGGCAATCTTGATTTGTTTATGACAAGCAGTGACATCCTTTAATCTCTTCTGTTTTGCTGGAACTTCTCATCTAGAAGATTATTCATCATTAACTTGGTTTAGGAATTGATTGGCTATTACTATTGTTGTCATAAGCTGATTTTCTATCTTTGCTATATGAGGACTGAAGTGATTCTATTCTTGTGCAGAAAGACATTTTCTTAATCTGTACAAATGCGATGCAGTATAATGCCCCGGACACCATATATTTTAGACAGGTAATTATCTAATATGAGCTTCTGCAATTCCTAGTATTGGACCTTTCTCTTCATGTTGTCTGAAACTAATAAACTGATGCCAGGCACGATCAATTCAAGAGCTGGCAAAAAAGAATTTTGAAAATCTTAGGCAAGATAGTGATGATAATGAGCTAGAGCCAAGAATAGTAAGAAGAGGCAGACCACCGACCAAGAAACTGAAGAAACCACCAATCAGGACCTTGTTGGATCGTGCTGGTCTAGAGTCTTCATTGGATGCCACTCTTGCCACTGGGGGAGAAAATGCAATGCAGTCCAATTACGAAATGACAAAAGGACCTCATGTTTTACAGAAGTCTGCTTCTGCAGATCTGTCTGGAAGATCTCACGTCACTCGCAATAATGATTTTTTTAATAGTTGGTTAGCAGAGAACAAATCAGAAAAGGTTGATGATTTTACAGGTTCGTAACTTAACAACCCACTTGATTCTTCCCATTTAGCAATACGTTGTTGTTCGGCTCCTTTTCATTTATTTAGTTCGTTGAGAAATGCAAGTCATTTTTACTTTCATTTTTTCTGTTTTTACAGGATTAACTTTAAGAGGAAGTACAATGAAAAATGTGAAAAAACAGTTTGTACTTGATGAGAATAGGCAAAGCACATATAAGCATTCTCATCCATCAGCTGGTGGGCGAGAGCCATCTGTTTTGACTACTTTTGATGGAGAGAGAAAATTACTACTACCTGTATGTGTTTGACTGGCATTTAATCTTTCAATTTATTTCTTTGAAAAGCAAATGAAAACTACTTGCTGTCTTGCATAGGTACAATAGATTGGTGGTCTATTCTTATTAAATTTCACAATAAGTTTTAAGTGAGTATTTTTTATCAGCAGATTGAATTTGAGGTTTTACTATATTCACACTGTTATATAATTATGTCAAACAATTGCCTGGGGCAAAGGTGGCAGAGCAAGTCATTGGTAGTTTCTGGTAACTTGCTGCATTTGGCCAAGAATACTTGCTTCTATCTGGTGACATTGAGACAGCCAACCATTGGTTTTGCATGCACTACTCTATACTTTTGTTAGACACATTTTTAATTGTGTATCTACATGGCTTTTGTTGATCAGTTGACTTGGCTTTGATGTGATCAGGTTGGCCTTCATTCAGAATATGGTTATGCTAGAAGCTTGGCACAATATGCTGCCAATCTAGGTCCTGTTGCCTGGAAAATCGCATCTAAGAAGATAGAGAAGTGCCTATCTCCAGGCATTAAGTTTGGCCCTGGATGGGTTGGAGAAAATGATGTGACACAAAGCATGTCAGCGCTGCGACCTTCACCTGCACCAACTCTGCCATCACCATTTCAACCCTTGTCTGGTCAAGACTCCTTATCAGCTTCTGTGATTGGCCCAGTTGAATTGAAGAATGACAAATCATCAGAAAAGCCTCAAGGAAATATTTCATCAGAGAAGCATGCTCCTTCTCCATGTTTAATTTCCTCATCGTCCTCCATTGTTGCCAATAGATCTTCTGAACACACAACTAGGAAAGCAGAAACTGATGGGGGATTGAATTCTCCTATGGGATGTAATCTACAGGATGACAGTATTACTGCAACACGGCCTTGGATACGACCAAGCACTGGACTTCAGCCTCGGATGAATGGGTATAATCTTGGCGCTCATTTAGGGAAACAAATTGAAGTGCCCCAACCTGCTGTGTTTAATCTTCATTCTTCAGTGATTGACACTTTACCTAGGTCTAATAATAACTTTTCTCATCCTGCTTCTGCAAAGAGATTAAAATCCCATGGTGCCAAGCTCCCAGAATATTCAGGTATAAGTTCTAGCGGTACATTAGCAAACTCAAGGAGCGAGTCACTAGTAACCCCCCCAGTGCCAGGACTTCATTCACCAACAATGCGGCAGCCAACTCAGAAGTCTATTTCAGGACTACCACCACGGCAGAAGCCAGAATTGGTTCCTCCAGATCTCAATGTCAGATTTCAGGCTCCTGGATCTCCAAATTCTGGCCGAGTTGATTCAACACCTGATTTGGCGTTGCAGTTGTGAGCTACAATTTTCCGATTTTCCCCCTTTGCGTTTCATTAACCATAGAACAGTAGGAGTAGTGCTAGGCCTCTTCTACGTTTCCTAACTGAATTGTAAAGGAGTAGGTTGTTTCCTGTACAGATTGATGTATCCTGATTTATCTGAAATATATCCATGATAACCAGGTTTTCCAATGTAACAATTAAACCAAAAGTTTATCCTTAAACATTTCTCTTTTGAACATTATTTACTTATTTTATTTCATAAATTTAGTTATTTAAAAACAATGTATAAGAATTACATCAAAATGGGAAATGATAGATAAGCAAAAAAATTTCATGTAAATTTATAATGCATTACACTTATTTTTTTTTTAAAAGTATTTTATTTAAGTTATGTTTGGATGGATGGCAAGTAAGGGAGCAGAAGAAAATAGCATGGCAAATATAATAAAAAAAAATATTTTTACATATTTTTAAGTATATTTAAATGTAACTTTAAAAAAAATAAAAATTAAAAAAATTTATTTATTATTTTTTTAAAAAGCTAATAATTCTTTTCTAAAAAAGTTAAAATAAAAATGATTTTCAATATAATTTTTTAATAAAAATATCGTTTACTTTTATTAAAAATTACATATCTTATTCTTACTTCTTCTTCCTCTACAAATGTTATTTACATACATAAACATTTTTAATTATGTAATTAGATAAGCTTTTCAAAAAAAGTAGGTTTTGAAAAAGATTTAGTTATGCCTGGGTAAGCTTTATGAAAAAAAATAAAAGTTAAAAAGAAAAAAGCATGTGGGGTGCTATTAGGGATGGCACCTATGCGAAACAAGAGCAGGGAGTACCTCCCCACTCTGTTCCCGCCACTCATTCCCTCCCCTATCCCCGTTGGGGAATTTTCACTCTGTTTATGTTTTCCGAATCCTCGTGAAGACCTTAAAATGTAAAAAAAAAAAAAAAAGTAAAATTCAATAAAGAAAACGAAGCATATCATCACTATCCCTTTTATTTGTTATGAATTGTATACATTTCAAAACGAAAATATTGCATGCCACAAACATCACAAAACTTGGACAATATAATAATGAATAGTAAAATAAACAACATATATCTTCATTTCAACTAAAGGAGCTATGGTAGAAGGGACTATGTCACCTTGCTATATGAAATGGACGCGTCTAAATCACGACAAACGCAACCTAGGAAATAGGCATCTCGAAAAAGAGAACATTGGGGATATGAATGGTTGGGCAATGGGGTGGCATGGCGATGCACGAACTGGACAATGGAGGCGGCAGTGTTTGCAGGTGGTGGAGCACAAACAAGACGTTGGACATGGCGACGTTGGTAGTAATGGAGCATGAATGGGATGTCAAAGCCATGGCAGCAGTGGATCACGAACAGAAATATGAGGTGGAGTACGAACAAGATGGCAACTGCAGCGACGGTGGTGGCGTTAGGAAGAATAATGGACGGAGGGGGCTCAAAGAAAAGGCGACAATGGCTCACTGGAAGGGCAGAATCACAAATGAGAAAGGAGAGAATGAGATATTAGGGTATAAGGTTGTTTCTTGTGAAATTTACCAATTTATCTTGGAAGGGAACCAACTTCCAACATGAAATTCTCTACTTGCTGTTAACCAGTACCCTTTTGTTTTTCTAATTAAATGGTTAGTAATGAAAGAAGCGGAATTCAATAACTAAAAACAAAACAAAGCACCTTTAAGCTTTGATTAAAAGCGAAAGCAAATTACAAATAAGATAATAGAAATCGAGCGAAAGATGTAAAACCAAAATAAAGCAAAAGCAAACTAACTTACAATGATCCAAAACGAACCATGATAAACAAAAATACAAAGAGGGCAAATCGCCTTAGATGACTCTTCCTTCATAAGTGAGGAGCATGAGTGTTTGAAGTCGCTTTCTTAGTAACTTGGCTTTGAATTTACATGCCTTTTCTTATAATCATTAATTCTTTTTTAAATTTGAACACGTACCCTAAGCCGGTTGCGATGACACCACATGTTTAGACAGTTTTATCCATATCTTAGTTCACGATTTCTCTCATGTTCGCTGTAATAACTATTAGTTTCTGGAAAAACCTTCCCTGGGTCAAAAATCTGAAATGAGTAACTGTTTGATTGACATTAATTTGGACGAGTTTCTTCATAATTTTTTGTTAAGCAATCCCAAGTAAACTAAGAGCGACTAGACTCAATCTATCTACCAGTTGGGCCAACCACAGCGTATTGACAATTTCATCAAGGGAACGTCTAGTCTTTCAACTCCTTGTAGATGCGAGTCAATTGGCTTATCCAACATTGAGTAAAATTGATGACTACCTCTCAATCTTTAAAACCTGCAATCGTTGACTAAGACAACACATTAAGACTGAGTTAGTACAGCCATTACAAGGCTTTCTTAGTCGACAAGCTTTCCTTGGTCAACAGGCTCTTCTTGGGCAATCCTCTTGGTTGATGCTTGTTTACGCATCTTAATTCTATCAAACATACCTTCGTCGATGGCTTTCAAAGGACTTGAGATTGCCAATGTCTTAGTAAGGGCCTTTACGTTCTTAAGTCGACGATCTATCTTAGTGACAAGACTTGGGATTATCATGCTCGCAATACCATGTTTAGTTTCCTTGACTCGACTGTTAGTCGATTTAGTGACTTATAGGAGATTGAATTGTTTTGTAATGTCCTAATCTCATCTACTCGACTTTCCAACTCTTAGTGAAAGATAACTTGGGATCTTTTAGTTTTTTATTTTATTTTAAATTAATATAAATATTAATAAAGAGTGAAATGACTAAAAAGGATAAAACTTACTAATTTATGTATATATAATTAAGGATATTTATGTAATTTGACAATGACAGAACCTGCATGACGGGAGATTTGATCCTCGTCCTTGAATTAGTCTTGAGAGATTTTTACCTCGTTCTTAGAGGAAAAATTCCTCGAATAAGGCAATCTCCATGAGAATCTCTAAAATTGAGAATTTTTTGTCATCCATATGTGCTTTTTTGAAAAGTCACAATTACTAATGTAGGTAAGGTGGACGATAAAGAGGAAAAGTTATGAAGAAATTATAGTGTACTTTACATTTATCCAATAAATACATAACACATGATCCTATATAATCATTCAGCCATTACATTGAATTTATAATTTAAAATAATAAAATTAAAATAAAATCTAAGCCTTTCAATTCTTCATTAGAGTATTACTCTTAATTTCCTCACTTGTGCATTCAAATTCCACCTCAATAAATATGAATTCAAGAATATATGTAACCATTATTTCTCTATTAAAATTTCACATTGGAATTAGAAATACATTCTTGATATTTCATTTTTGAGAAGGGAAACAAACATATAATAAAAATTTAAAACAAATGGTCTCGTGAGTATAACTCACTTGATTGGAACATTTGCTTGTGAGTTTTTCATGGGAGGTTCGATTTCTCCCATAAAACATCCCACTTCCATTTCCCATCCCCTTTCTCTCCCTTTGGGGCCACTTTTATGGGGCATTTTTAGGTCTCTTCTTAGAATAGGCTTATCCTGAGTCTAGTGGAGCCAAATACTAAAAAATAAATAGATAAATAAATGATTTATATATTTATTTATTAAAAACAATAAGATTTTAAAACTCAAAATGAAAATAGCTACTGTTTTGTTTTAACTTTTGACCCAATGTAGACTTTGGACTAAAAGCTTGTCTTAGAAAAATTATTCTCACCAAAGTTTTAACATCTGTTTAGCAATAACTTATTTTTTTATAAAAAAATCATTTTTATTTTTCAAAAACCTTCTTCACTAAAATTTTAATTATAAATTATTTAATCATAAAATAAGTTAATCTAAATACATATGTATACAAATAAACTATACAAAAGGCAAAATATGGGATATGTTAGTCATTGCAAAATCAGTAGATACAATTCTTTAGGAGGAGAAACCAGCTCCACGAAATCGAAGACATAAGAGAGACTCTTATTTCATCTATTTTGTTTTCATAGTTTGAGCACTTTTACTTATTTCGTTTAACTTATTTAAAATTTAATTATTTATTAAATACTTATTTGGATTAAAATTTTGAATAAAATTTATTTTTAGTTTTTAAAAGATATATTATTTATTAATTTTATTTTTTATAAATTAATTTTATTAATTTAATTCTTCAAACTTAAAATTTATAATAATTTTATCAATTTTAAGAATTAAATTAATAAAATTAAAATGAATAAAAGAATGAAATTTATGAATAATTTAAAACTTAAAAAATTAAATTGATAAAATTAATTTTGAAGGAATGAAATTGATAAATAATATATCTTTTAGGAATTACAAATAAGTTTAACTTTAAAATTTTAAAAAAATAAAAAATATATATTTAAAAAATTAATTTATGTTATTTAAATTTTTTTTGAAAAGAATAAATTTTGTTCAAATAATATACAAAATAATTGATTTTATTTTTAAATTATTAAAAAGGACATATAAGTGGCTTTATTGCCATATAGTAAAAATTTTATTAGGGTTAATTTTATATTTTATATAAGTAAAAATTAATTTGAACGTCAATAAGGATTGTGATAGAATTAAATTGGGTAACGTTGGATTTGATCTTGCTATAATTTTTCATTAATACAGATATATAAATACAGTAAAATTTATATTTAATTTTTAAAAAATATATAATTTATTAATTTTATTTTTTAAAAATTAATTTTATTTAATAAATTTTTTAAATTTTAAATTCATTTATAAATTTTATTTTTTTATTTTTTATTTAATTTTTTTAAAAATTAAATTATTATAAATTTAATATTAAAAAAATTAAATTATTATTAATTTAATTTTAAATAATTAAATTAATAAATAATATATCTAATTCTATATAAGTATATACGGACTTTATTGTCAGAGTTTATAAAAAAAATACAAAAAACTTTATAGTCAGAAAAAAAACAAATTGGAGGAACACATTGACCAGGTTTATCAACTTAGAAATGGAACAAGGATGAGCATCTGAATCTGATCGTAGGACGTTGAATCCCAGGCTGCAATATGCTTATTATTATCATCAAGTCTAGATTTTGCTGAAACTCCTCACTCAATTCTCAAATTCCAATTCCCATGGAGAGTGATCCTGGAAAATCTCCACGCTTCTCATGCTCGCCGCTAGTCATTTTCTTCTTTTCGGTAACTGCTCTACTTTTCTCATTTCCTTTCAGATTTTGTTCATGCAGACTTGGATTCCCCACCCATGTTGGTTTTTTAGGGTTTACGCCTCCGAATCGTGAGATCCATCTGTACAAAACTGAATTCTAATACCTAGTGTTTTGTAAATTCATTCTTATTTTGAGCTGGGGTAACTAGAAAAGGAAGGAAAGGAATCTCTAATGCGTCTTTATTGGATTACCCAATTGCCTAAATTTCAGATTTCACTCTTTCAATTATGTGGGCAGGTTTTATTTTATCATGCTGTTATACCAGCAGATTCTTCAGACATTTCAATCAAGTAACATTACTCCTCACCAAGTCCATTCTTTTCTTGCCACCCTACTTCTTATCATCTTTGCTTTTAATTTTCTCTATTTATTCACACTTCATTTCTTCCCTCCTCCTTCCAAAGCTAATATCTTTTGACATCTTTTCATCATAATTTTTACAGTCAAAAAGATATCAGAGGATCTTGGGCCCTGTATGATTGCGAGCAATGTCATCGCAGAAAGGTGTTAATCTCAGCTTTGGTGTCGTTTTTCCTTATTATATGTTTTTTATTCTAATAATTCTGTACCTCTCTATGATTTTTTTTTCTCAATAATTATGTACAATTAAGAAGCATACCTTATTCGGATTGAACTGTAAACTCCCTTATTTTCATCTCTAAGTGCAGTGTACTGTATGGTTTTTTGCTTCGTTTTATTGATGTTGATGAGTGATGAACATAGAAACTAACTAAACTTAAGCATTTATTTGTCTTCATATATAGTTTTATGTGTCTATATATCAAATCATTGCCATTGTACTAAGCATATCTCATTGTGTCATCATGCACCCCATGCACTTTTTTTGACCATATTGCTATTGTTGTGCAAGCAGGAACAAGATATTCCTACTAATAGAGTCAGCAAGTATCCTGATGAAAAGGTATCATTAGACATCATAATATTCACAGGAGTCAGCAATAATGCTTATATAGTAATGATTTTATACAGGACATTGATATAATTGCAGCATACAGCGATGCATCTGGCAATGTTCGACTAGCTAGTGTGAAAATGAGAGACTTATCTGATTCCTGGATTTGGGAAAATCCTATTAGTGGAAACAGTGAACATCAAAAGGGTTCCCAGGTACTTTAGTTTGATTTCATCAATTTCTTCAGGTTCAGGTTGTTGCTAAAATTTGGAAGGACTTATATCTAGCAGAAATTATATATGGAATAACATAAACTACAACCAATATTTAACTTAGCATTTCGATCTCTTGTTTGAAGTGTATGAAATCACAATCTGAGCTGCTATTTTCAGTCTATGACCACTGACTGGTAATATTCATAATCTGACATACTTTCAGTTACTGGTGGAATCATTTCAAACTGATGCAAGATTTGAAGATAATCCAATTCCCGGGCACTCCACAGATGAACATTATTCTGGAGAAAGCAGAGTTAAAATTCACCGTTCCTCATCAGGGACTCCGGTGAAGATCAAGCGCCGGGTATTTATTTTATCTTTTGCAACTCAGCCAAACAAAAAAGACAGAGATAAGAGAAAGAATGTTTTTTCCATTCTACGTTTTTGCTGTTGATTTGGGCTTTTTTAATAGTTTCCAATCCCTTAGATAATGCGGCAAGAAAGAAGGAAAACTCGTGCGGCTGAACTTATTCAGCAAGACAAAGAAACTGACAACCAAATTGTAGAAGCAGCAATTGAACGCTCTGTAGGATTTGATACCACTGTCAAGGGAAAGTATAATATATGGAGGAGAGAATATGAAAACCCAAATTCAGATTCAACTCTGAAACTCATGCGAGATCAAATAATAATGGCCAAAGCATATACCAACATTGCAAAGTCTAAGAACAAAACTGTTCTTTACAATGCTCTTGTCAAACACTCCAGAGAAAGTCAACAAGCTATGGGAGAAGCAAGTTCTGATGCTGACCTTCACATTGGGTATTTTTTTAAATTGCCCTAGTCTTGCTTCTCAGGCTTATTAGATTGTTTTAATTTTCATGCAGAGTTTCTCTTTATTGCTTTTCCTAGAGCACTTGATCAAGCAAAAGCTATGGGTCATGTCCTTTCTATAGCAAAGGACCAACTTTATGACTGCCTTTTGGTGGCAAGGAAGTTAAGGGCGATACTTCAGTCAATTGAAGAGACTGTGAATATACAGAAGAAAAGGAGTGCATTCTTGATTCAGCTGGCTGCCAAAACAGTGCCTAGACCATTGCACTGCCTTCCCCTGCAACTTGCAGCGGATTATTACTTGCAGGGCTATCATAAGAAAGGAAATCTTGACAAAGTAAAGATTGAAGATCCGTCTCTTTACCACTATGCTATCTTTTCTGATAATGTACTGGCTACATCTGTGGTTGTTAATTCTACCACGCAGAATGCAAAGGAACCTGAGAAGCATGTATTCCATATAGTAACTGATAAATTGAATTTTGCAGCAATGAGAATGTGGTTTCTCATCAACCCTCCTGCTAAAGCAACCATTGAAGTTCAGAATATTGATGATTTCAGTTGGCTGAATTCGTCATATTGTTCTGTTCTACGTCAACTTGAATCAGCAAGAATTAAGGAATATTACTTTAAAGCTAATCATCCTTCCCCCCTCTCTGTTGGATCTGACAATCTAAAATATAGAAATCCCAAATATTTGTCAATGCTGAATCACCTAAGGTTCTACCTGCCTGAAGTTTATCCCAAATTAAACAAAATTCTTTTCTTGGATGATGACATAGTAGTGCAGAAAGATTTGACACCTCTTTGGTCAATTGATCTGAAAGGGATGGTGAATGGTGCAGTGGAAACATGCAAGGAGAGCTTCCATAGGTTTGATAAATACCTCAACTTTAGTAACCCACTGATCTCCAATAATTTCAGTCCAGAAGCTTGTGGCTGGGCATTTGGCATGAATATTTTTGACTTGAAGGAGTGGAAGAAACGAAACATCACTGGAATATATCATCGGTGGCAAGATATGGTAAATTTCAATAATCTTTTTCCTCCGTTTATAATTGTCCAACAATGTGTTATTGCTTTCAACTATTCTTTTTCCCAGAATATCATTTTAAGAAATTGGTTGTCCTTGTGATTGGTTTCATGAAGATTCCAGCGAGTGCATCATGCCCATACTGATTTTCTTTAACAGCCGTTTGAAAGCTATATCTTACTGTTTTTGTGCTTGTAGATAGTAGTTTCTTCTTAGTAGATGTAGAATTGATGGTTCTTCTCTGCAGAATGAGGATAGAACCCTGTGGAAGCTTGGTACCTTACCCCCAGGACTAATTACCTTCTATAATCTTACCTATCCGTTAGAGCGAGGCTGGCATGTTTTGGGACTTGGCTATGACCCAGCTCTGAACCTAACAGAGATAGAGAACGCTGCTGTCATTCACTACAACGGAAACTACAAGCCATGGTTGAATCTTGCTGTTTCCAAGTATAAATCGTTTTGGTCCAGATATCTCATGTTTGATAATCCATATCTTCGACTTTGCAACCTTAGTGAATAGTGAAATTGATATCCTTACTTTTCCTCCTCCACCAACAGATTGAATTTTTTGAGAAAGTTAACACATGTAATATATTTGTTTCTTGAAGAGAAACTCAAATGCAGTTTCGTGACATTTTGATGAGGATATGGCTTTCCGAAAGGTCATAGATTCTTAATTATAGAAAGTCAAATCCTAAAGGTCATAGATTCTTAATTATAAAGTTTGACTTTGACATGAATTATTCTTATAATCCACTGGAGTGGAGAAACAAAGAAGTTGCATCTTGTTAAAATCATTTAAAACAAATAAGTTTTGATTTATGGGAATCTCATCTTATGGAAAGGGTGTTATTGTTATCACTTTTGGCTCAAAGAGATTAGGTTTATGGGATGGTTTAAATATACTAAATTTAAAAGATATTTCTGGTTTATATTAAAAAAAAAACAAATGATGACTAACCAAAAAGAATATTCTTGTATTAAAAATGAATCTTGTTTATCTTTTTTTTTTATCTTCAAGTGAATTATAATTATAAATTGACACAACCTAACCTATAAATAGTGGATTAAGGTATATTTGAAATTACTCAATCCGCACTGAATGGGTTAAATTGCGGGTTGGACATTTTTTAACTCTTGTAGTCCAGTCCAACCTAATCCTTTAGTTTCTTGATTTTTAACATTTTTTCTTTCTAGCAGTCAGGCTTATGGAACACTTGGCAAAGGCTTATTGCCTTGTTAAACTGCACTTGTGGTTGAATCCAACCCCTCTCCCTTCCCCCAAATCCCCACCCTCTACCAAAACAAAAGAACATTTTTTCTTTCTACTAATATATTTATCTCTTTAGTTTTTAAATTTATAGGTTTTTGTCTTAAATTTTTAGTGAAATTTAGATAAATTTTTTTTGTATTAATTATCCATGAATTTATGTTTTAGATAAACGTTGTCTTTCTAATTTAAATTGATTTTGTTTGAAAATGGAAAGTTGAGGCAACTATGTTGGTATTTTAACTTGTGTGATTGTTGAGTATAAGTTTGTTAACATACGAAAGTTTTGAAATATTATTTTTGGATACTAGAAGGAAATTCTTTCTTACCCAGGCTTTTAATAATTTTGGTCATGATTTGCCATCATGTTTTAATAATTTTAGGGAGATAAAAACATAAAAGAATTTGAATATAATTAGTGAATATTATAATCTATCATGATGAGTACTTACATATAAAAAACTTATGTCTGTTTCTATCTAACAGGAATGTTCCTGTGATAGGAGATTATTCAAATTCAAAAAAGAAAAGAAAACAAATTCACTAATAAATACTAAGAAAAAATCGGCTTTTTATATAAATAGTGTAAAACAACAATGTATTTCATAATAGGTAATTAATGTGGTTTTCAAAGTCAATAATCATACACTAATTATTTAACTTTAAACATCAATGGTGCTCTTAAATTAAAAATATTTAAAAAATAAAAATATTTTAACTTCAACAATTATTATACAATTTATGTATTTGGATTTAAAATTTAGAATAAATTACTCTAATCTCTCTTCTATTTACCTATTTTTCGTCAATTCTCTCTATTTTCAAGACCTATACATACCCCCTAAATATTTTAAAAAATCTACACATGCCTTTAAAGTATTTATATATATGTATGTAATTTGTATTTGTGACTTCTATTTTATCAAATTACTTTTTTTTTATGTTCAACTCATGGATTTAACATGAGAAATTTTTTTTAACTTAACCCAACCTAAGGTACTACTTTCTTAAGTAAGTCAAATTCAAAAATGTCCCAAATTTAACCTGAATTATCCCACCCTAAAATATACTTTAAAAGGAGCTATTTGGATGAATCGCCCAAAAAACAAGACAACATGTATTCTTACAATAATCTTAACTAAAGTTACAAAAATTTTGAATAAAATTACAATATTTTAAAATAAAGTTACAACATGATTTTAAATTTTTCAAAATCAAGTTGTAACTCTATTTAAAATATTTATTCTTTATTTAAGATATTTCATTTTTTTTGCCACCCAATAAATTCCTAAAAATATATTTAATATAAAAATTAAAATTAAAATAATTTTTTATCAATAATATTTATATTCATAAAAATTTAATCAGAAACTACAAGAAACGTATGCATCATATCATGTACATAATACGAAACTCGGATCAAATTCAAAATTGAGAGACGCTGTAGAAGTACAAGTTTCCGGAACCAAACATCGCCTCAAGTCGTAAAATGGAGCAAACGTCGAAGTTAATGAAAGCTGTTTTGAAGAACAGCAACAATCCCAGATTGGCATGGCATCTGTTCAAGCGCATCCTGTCGTCGTCGTCTTCTTCTTCTTCTTCCTTAACTTCTGACTATCTTCGTTCGATACCCATTATGGTACGTATCCTCATTGGGGCGAAAATGCACCGGGAAATTGATGAGCTCCGTGAACTCATCCTTGTCTCGCAGCCCGTCCACATTGCCCATCCTTCTCTCATTTCTCTCGTCCGAATCTTGGCGAAATCAGGCCACGCTGATAAGGCTTTCTTACATTTCAAATCCCTCAGAACCCGATTCCCAGCAATGCCTCCTTCCGTTTTGTTGTACAATGTGCTCCTCCAGTCGAGTCTCAAAGAAAACCGTCCTGATTTTGTCAATTGGCTATACAGAGATATGATCGTTGCAGGTGTTAAACCAGAAACTTATACCTTCAATCTTTTAATTCAATCCTTGTGTGACTCCGGTGCCTTAGACAATGCTCGGGAGCTGTTTGATAGGATGTCTGAAAAAGGATTTCAGCCGAATGAGTTCAGTATTGGGATTTTGGTTCGCGGGTTTTGCAGAGCTGGGCTCACCATCCAAGCCTTAGAGCTCCTTAACCAGACAAATAATTACGGTCACCTTTCTCCCAATAGAGTTATGTACAATACTCTGATTTCTAGCTTTTGTAGAGATGATCTAACTGATGAAGCTGAGAAACTGGTTGAGAGGATGAGAGAGCAGGGTCTCTCACCAGATGTTGTTACTTTTAACTCTAGGATATCAGCCCTTTGTAGAGCGGGGAAAATTTTAGAGGCATCAAGAATTTTCAGGGATATGCAGATGGATGAAGAATTAGGACTTCCCAGGCCCAATATCATAACTTGTAACTTAATGCTTAAAGGATTTTGCAAGGAGGGGATGCTGGAGGAAGCGAGGGCTTTGGTTGACACCATGAAAAAAGTTGGTAATTTTATGACGTTGGAAAGTTATAATACATGGCTATTGGGCTTAGTTAGAAACGGAAAACTATCACACGCTCGGTTAGTTCTTCATGAGATGGTAGCTAAAGGCATTGAACCAGATATTTACTCGTATAACATAATTATAGATGGGCTATGCAGGAAACATATGCTGTCAGATGCCAAAAGGTTGATGGATCTGATGATAAGCTATGGTGTTTACCCAGATACTGTAACTTATAGTACTCTCCTCCATGGCTACTGTAGCAAAGGAAAGGTTTTTGAAGCTAAAAATGTTCTTCATGAAATGATAAGGAATGGTTGTCCTCCAAATACTTATACTTGCAACACATTGCTGCATAGCTTGTGGAAAGAAGGGAGAACACTAGAAGCAGAGGAAATGCTACAAAAGATGAATGAAAAATGCTATCAGTTAGATACTGTGACCTGCAATATCGTGGTCAATGGTTTATGTAGAAATGGAAAACTGGAGAAAGCAGTTGAAATGGTAAGTGAGATGTGGACTAATGGACCTGCATCCCTTTGTAAAGGAAACTCATTTGCCGGTATAGTTAATTCAATCCACAATGTATCAAACAGCTTTCCTGATGTAATCACATATACGATCATAATTAATGGACTATGCAAGGTTGGGAGGCTGGAGGAAGCCAAAAAGAAATTTGTTGAGATGATGAATAAAAACTTACACCCTGATTGTGTGATCTATGATACGTTCATATGGAGTTTCTGTAAACAAGGGAAGATATCATCTGCCTTCCGTGTCTTGAAGGATATGGAGAGAAATGGTTGCAGCAAGACTCTTCAAACTTATAATTCATTGATCCTGGGCTTAGGAAGTAAAAACCAAATATTTGAAATATATGGATTGATGGATGAGATGAGAGAAAGAGAGATATGTCCGGATATTTGCACTTATAATAATATAATTAGTTGTCTTTGTGAAGGAGGGAAGATGAAGGATGCCACTTCTCTTTTACATGAAATGTTGGATAAGGGCATATCTCCCAATATATCTTCCTTCAAAATATTGATTAAAGCCTTCTGCAAGTCTAGTGATTTTGGAGTAGCATGTGAGCTATTTGAGGTAGCTTTGAGTATATGTGGCCACAAGAAAGCCTTGTATAGTTTGATGTTCAATGAATTACTTGCTGGAGGACAACTCTCTGAAGCAAAGGAGTTATTTGAAGCTTCATTATATAGATTTCTCGTATTGAAGAATTTCATGTATAAAGATTTGATTGACAGACTTTGCAAGGATGAAAGGTTAGATGATGCTAATAGCCTTCTTCATAAATTGATTGATAAGGGATATGGATTCGACCATTCATCGTTCATGCCAGTGATTGATGGCTTAAGTAAAAGGGGAAACAAGCAACAAGCTGATGAACTAGCAAAGAGGATGATGGAATTGGCTTTAGAAGATAGAATCTCTGATATGACTTGTCAAAACAAAAAGAGGATCATTCGTGGAAAACTAATTAAGGATGGTGGAAGTGACTGGCGGGATATAGTTCACAGGTATGGGTGATGAGGATAATCTTTTATTCCACTTTTGGGCCTTGTTCATCTTTGGTAAAACAAGGGTTCATAATTAGATATTTTGTGTTGTCTTGGTTTCATTATTTATTCTGTTCTTCATTTGTCGTTAGTCATTCCATAATTGGGTCCTTTTTTCTTTTTTTTTTGTAAAATGGATCCTTAATTTTTAAATGTCACTTCTGTTTCTCCTTGAACATGATCTATGTAATTGCTTCTAGAACCTTTGAACAATGACAACTCAAATTCCTGAATTTTATAAGACACAGAAAATGGTGTTTGGATGAATGGAACACTACCATGCGAAAGGACCTGTGGGTTCATTCCTATACCTTATTTATTAGATTGTTTCCAATTCAACCTGGTTGAAAAACACATAGAAAATATAGGCATTTTATATTGTTTGCATTTTCTTCTTCTTTGAGAGTTTCTTTATCATGCATTGTCTAAAATAATCTCTTATTATCATTTTCTGTCATATCAAATACATTAGTTCTGTGAAACTAGATGTAAACTTGGATCCTGCTATTAGCTTGGAAATTTGATTGCCATGTGAGGTGTAAAATATCTATGGCTTTGAATGAGTGCAATCCACAACTTACTTATGTGTATTCCGTGATCTTCACTAATGATCTGTTACGTATTACTTAACAGGGATGATGGCAGTGGAATTGCATTGAAAACTCTTACGAGTGTACAGAAAGGCTGGGGTCAAGGAAGTATATCGAGTTGGCAGCCCCAACAGAATAATTTTCTTGAATATTATGATGGTAGTGGTTAATTGCTTTTTTTGTTGGGTATGTAACTATGTATATATATTTTTTTTCAACCCCAGGAGCGGGGGGAGGAGGGAGTAGCAGATAGGAGAATGTACAGGTTTGAAGTTATAGATATTGAAGACCTCTTTGTAATTAAAGCAGGTTTTCATTCAAGTCTTTATAGTTCCTTTCAATGCCAACGACAAGCAACACTAGTTTATGTGTCCTATAAACATTGAACTTGAAACTTTTTTCCATACATTGAAATTAACTTCCTGGCAAGTGGACAGAAAGGATGTTTGGTAATTACTAATGCATGTGGTTGAAGATCCTTTATTGTGGGATGATTAGATTTAGATTGAATTTTGTAGACAACTAGAAGCACTAGTCTGAAAGGGTTTCGTGTGGCTGAAATGCTTTTGTGCAAGTGAATTTATCTCGTAGGCATAAATGAATAGAGCTGTAAAACTTCTGTGCAGTTTCCCTTAATTGTTTCTGAAACTTGAGCCAGAATGTCCAGGGAAGGTTATATGGCTATAAGCATTTGCTTAAATTCTAATGAGGGTCCTTATTGTGCTTTTATGGTGATATATGATGGATGATCCGGGGTTTTTGGTGTTTTTATTATATGTAAGGGGCAGTGTTCATAAATTAAGCAGTCAATAACATCTGCCAAGCTGGCAGTAGAATCTTCGGCTTGTGACGTCCATCTTTTTGTTTTCTGTTCCTACGTCGCAGTTTTTGTTGTGGCTAGTTAACACCTCTCACATCAGATAGCATGATTTAGGCCAAATATAGAGACAGTAGAGGAAAGGGAAAAGAGAATAGAGAATAGAGAAAGAGAAAGAAACGGGCATTGAAGGAGCAGAGAGGGTGAAGACCGAGGAGGGGTAACTACTTATTAACAAAATCAGTTCCAAATCCAAAACATTTTAATTATAACAGAAGCCTAAGGACAAGTTCAGAAATCACAAGTCCAAATTATAAAAGTCCAACTTATTAATATTTTTTTTTTCAATATAAGTGACTAATATTTAGTCAAACTCATCTTTTATCTTATTTTTGAACTTGTTTTTGACGATATTTATAACTAAAAATGACTTTCTACGTTTAGATGTTAAAATAGGAAGCGAATCAAATAATCAATCAAATAATAAGATAGCTCTATTCCCATTTTCCACACACGAATTATAGATTGCTTGCTGAGCACGTGTTCCATTAAGATGGATATACTTACTCAAGATACAAAGAAAGAGGGGATGTCAATTTTGATGAATTACAGGGATGAGCAGAAAGAAAGATAGTCAACTGTACAATGAGCACAAGTGGCAATCAATCCCCTTTCATGGTTTTCACAATCTAGAGGTGCGAGACGCTTAGTCAACTCATCAACTGGACAACCAGAACATTATAAATCTATCACCAGAAACACAACGCACAATACCAATCAGAAATTTCCACCGCTAAGTAAATTCACCGCAGCCAAAAGGGCAAGAAGATCATGATGATGTCTTCTACTTGTCTGAACTATCGTCATGATCTGCTGGTGCTTTGAAGTTCTTGACTGATTTTCCCAAGACATTTAAAACCGCAACACGCTGTAATTCTTTAGCTGTCATCATGGTAAACATGTGAGAAAAAAATCATCAGCTTCCTTTTTGTCTCAAAAATATATGCCATTGCTAAAATTAAAACGCAATTAGTTGCTGAAATTTTTTCTATGGATAAGAATGCATGTAAGCAGGTTGGGGATGCTAACAGCTGCAACTCTGACCAAAAGTAAATATATCATGTCCACATTCTACTAGCCAATCTCATGACCATAAGCATGATATGCAAATTGTAGCTTGTTTTTTTTTATGCTACAAGAAACAAGAATTAAAAAAAAGAAAAGTGCATCCGTAAAAAATTGAACATCTCAAAGTTCTGACAGTTATCTCTCTCAAGCATCGACTATGGCCGGAAGTGAGAGAGTGAGAGGGTAAAGCACTAAGTTTCAGTAAATGGAGGAGTATCAAGCTGATAAACATAGCAAGAATGGCAGCCTTCGAGGATACCAAATAAGTGCTGTCATACTGTTAGGCATAGCACATCATTTAATAATTGGAAGTGCTCTATAAATAGTCAATTGGAAATGTAACTTATGAAACACTTATCTCAAGATTGATACTAATTAAATAAGAGGAAAAAATGAGAAATTTCCAATATCAATACAGTGAACAAAGCTAACAATATTTAAGATATTACCTTCCAACATTCATCTACTAACACAAGAAACCTTCAATAATAATTAACAGGGGAAGCTGAAGAGAGGTGATATGATAACTAGTGCTTATTAACCAGTATTATAATTCAAAAATAAAATCCTAAAAGTTATTACATTTTTAAAAAATACACCAAAAAATGAGTTCACAAGCACAACATCAATAAAATGGCATCAAAGTAATTTGAAGACTTAATCAACATAATTGAACTACCACATCCCACATCCAGTATACATTGAGTAAGCATCATTTCTGAGCCTGCAATCATGAAAGGAAACATATGAAGCAACAATTCTCATTACCTTCCTCTAGTGAAAGCTGAATTGATCTCTTCTCCAACTCTACAGCATGTCTGCTTAGTTCAATTGAGGACAGTGATCGAAGCACTGCCAAGGACAATATCAGATATATAAAATTTTAAGAACTTCATATGAAAGCATTAAGGGGAAATTTTATAGTCCCTGGACATACTTTGGATATATTCTTCTTGGTCTGATTGGTCCAATTTTCTCAAAATCATCTGCAATCGTTGGTATCGCTCCTCCCAGTGCACATTTTTTAATCCCTTTGGATTACCAATGGTAGGGCCAGCAGAAGCTGTCACATAATTGGACTCAACTGGTGCTAACCTCATAGCAGACTTCCCAAGAGAAAGAGGAACTGAAGGCTTTCCAGATGAGCTCATTGAAGAAGACATTGGAAAAGGTGCAAATGCAGGGAAACAAGAAACCTTTGGCTCCTTTATCTGGGGTTTTAGTTGAGCAGTCTCCTCTTCACAAAGTTGCCTTGAATGTGGACAATAAGCATTAATACTTGGATTCTCACAAGCAGTGCTCTTGCCCAATTCTGCTTCTGATTTTCTACGGACATACACAAGATGTCCATTTGCAGCATTATTGCCAGGAGATTGGTGGAGGTGATGGTTCACTGGGTAGTCAGATGAGGGTCTCTTGGTGCCGGAAACTCTACTCGAATCAGTACAAGAATCCTTACCCTTTAAAAATGAAGAGCTTCCGACAGAGGTTGGCACTGTGATTTTATTATCATTCTGCACATCTCTCAATGCTGTCTTCTTCTTAGCAACAGTCTGTTGCTTATCACGATTAGGCAAGTCCATTTTAGAATTGCATAGACCATACTCACAAATTTTAGAATCTATACCTTGTTGAACCATCTCCAGCTGTCCTGAAAAGCTAAATATTAGGTAGTGTCTTGTTGACAGAACAATGGTCAAAAAAAGAAAAAAAAAAAAACTGAAATTTTGAAGCCAAAGTAACCAAGATAATTTATGCAAAGGAAATAGGATGTTTCTGAAAACAAGTCCCGTCTATCAGTTTTCAAGATAACCACATGTAAAAAAATTGATAACAGTTCTTAAAGTATGTTCATTTGAGTTAAGACAAATGCTACTCATCCCAAGAAAAAAGCACACATGGATGTCCACCCAGTCACTTAGTATTACCATCCCTTCTGTCTAACACTAAGGGCTGCCATTCTCTTGAAAATCTCTTTAGACTGAGGCACCAAAGCTTGAGAAGGAGAGTTTAAAACTTGCTTTAATCAGCTTTAAAGATCTCTATAGAATGTGCTTTAAAAAAGGCTTGGCATTTGCCTCAACATAGCCAATTTTGTAGCCAGAGTTTCAGGTGCATCATATGAAGAATCTGCAGGAAGAATATTCAGAGAAATACATGGAGAAGTTTCTGGAGTTGTCCATTAGCACTTGATAAAACTCAACCAACTCTGTATATAATTCTCAGATACCAGGTATGTTACACCTCCACAAAGTGCTGAACAAAGGCATTGTGGATGCAGCAGAACAACACTGAGCATATGTGCCCAGAAGGAAGAGGACTGCATTGTGGAATTTCTCTTTGGTGTGAAAGGAGATGTTAGAATATGTTTTAGTACATATATAGACTTATCTATTCATGCACAAAGGTTACAAAATAACGAAAATCAGATTTAGACTCAATAAGGCAATGACCTAAAAGGCTAAAGCATCAAAATGAACTAACTCAAGGGTGCTCAACCCGTTTATTAACCCTAGGAAAATAAGTACTTCTATGATGTTTGGCAAACTAAAAAGACTCGATCTAAAGAAGACACAGAAATCATGGTTGGGATTCGGTTTCTTAGAGACATCTAAGGAGGGATGACCTAGACAACAATGAAGCTGCAATGCAGAAGAAACATCGGGACAAACAACTGACAGCAGCATAGGTTCAGACACATTCTCAAGGATGTACAACCCATTGGACTCACAGCCTCTAATCTTCTTCATCCCAGGATCCTAAAAAAGACAATAACTGGGAAAGAGGTAAAAGCAATGGCTAAGTGCATAAATGATTTTACTTATATACAACAAATTAAAAAGAAAGTGAAGCTAACAAAGAACTAATTCAAGGAGAAAGAATGGGAAGAATAGGCTATTCCACTTAGATGACACATAAGCTAGAATGACACTTGGCAAATTAGAAGTATGAAATGAAGAATGTATTGCATGTTTGTTATAACCAGACGGAATGCGGAGAATAAGGAGAAGAGAGATCGACACAAAATTTGACATGGTTCAACATACAATGAACCATAAGCCCAAGATGAAGATTACAAGGAGTAACCGCTCAACACTCAAACCCTAATCCCAGTATGCTTGCTGTGAAAGATGTGTAATCTCCATGAAGATTTGTAGTCAGGTCGAGCCAAGCCAAAAATAAAATATTAGCCACTTATAGCACTGTCATTGTCATATGATCTATAACACTAGAATCAATGACCCAATAGCAAGAAGATGACAGAAGGCAGGCAAGTGGGTTTACTTGCCTAAAGAAAGGTTGCCAGAGAAGAAGACCATGAAGTCAAAAACCTGGACAGGGGCAAAAGTGACAGAGATTCAAATTGAAAAATATGCGAAAAGTTCATTAGAGACAACAAATCATGCTGAGAAGGAAGACTCGTGGCCATTATTAAGATATACAAGACTGATGAACAGATCGGGAAGAGAAGGAAGAGACAGGCCATCAAGAACACAACTTGACAAAATTGATTTAGAATAAAGCATTTTTACACACAGTTCACTGATGCTTGACAAAATTCGAATCCTTTCAGGATAGACAGATAGGATTGAGAACGCATGGTGATGGGAAAAAAATGAAGTGGTTCACTGCATGAAACATATGCACTTCCGCAACTTGGACAACACCATGCAAGATATCTTTCAACTGCAATTTACTTCACCTCACCTTTGTAGGTGACCACAATCATGGGCTTGTTTGTGTTGCTAGGAAAAACCTTGAAGGGCCAAAGCTTCATATCTTTCTGAACAGATTGGTTAGAAAATCGCCGCCTAATCAAACGCTTAGCGTCAAAGACAGCATTGTGTGGATTCAGGGCCATCTGGTTCTTGGTTGTAACTATTTACCTATCAGTATCAGTGAAGTTGATGCAAAAAAGGGTGATGTGATTGCCTCGGTCATTTGGAATGAACTCAACTGAGTTGTGTTGCCTGGCAACACAGCTGTAGGTTGTACCCAGGTCTATGCCTATGGCTTTGCTTTCCATGGTTGCCATGGCAGATCTTAACACTTGAGAGTCACCAATAGGGGACTAGAGAAAATAAAATATTGCCTTTAGGTTCTGAAATCGTAGAAGTGATGCAGAGAAAATTGATGAGCAAGAACTAAGACTATATTCCATTCTCAAAGGTCAGATACCATAATATGTCTTGTTTCCTTCTAGATCTATCTTCCCAGTCTCCCTTGAACATTTGGTTGCACATGTTTTGTTTAAGATGTTCACCCTCAGATCTCAAAGATAGATCCCTGTTTTCTCAAGTTTATAGTCCTAGGATACCCTCATCAGCAGAATGGGTATCGGTGTTATTCTCCTAATCTAGGTAGAGATACATTGTGTCTGCAGACTAAAGATGAGACTTTCTTTGAGTCTAAACCTTTCTACTCAGAACCTTCTTCTTTAGTCACTACACATGATACTGAATTTCTCGTTTATTAGCTACAATCCCCTTTATTTTTTGAGTCCCCTCCTGATTCTAACAGGGGACAATGATTTCAGAATGGCAAAAGGTTCTAATTCTACTAGATTCCTATAGTTTAAAGTCGAGAGCAAATGAGAGTATTTTTTTTGTAGAATTCCATTCAAACTGGAGTTGTATATGTGTTATATTTATTGATCTATTTAGGGACATACTTACACGTATTAAAAACAAATTGAACACATTAGTATCAATGTTAGCTCTAGCAAACAGAGTTAAGAATTATCCTTAATCGCTGTAATAAAATAAATAGGAGGACAACACTACTCTAATTGAAAGAAAAGGAACTACATTGCTTTGATGAGAAAGTTACTAGTGGGAGCAAAAATGCAATCAAACCAAAAGAAAAAAGAGAAGAAATTAACAATGATGACGGGATGTTCAGTACAAAAATGCAAGAAGATCCTGAAAATCTGAACAGAACTCTAGTAAATTTGAGTCTCTTCAATAGCCATTCATAATGTCCACATGTTATGCTTATAGGAAGATGGAAAAATTGTAACTGGTTGAAAAATTAACGCAGGAGCAAAATGAAAATTTATGTATAACAAGATAAGATCCTGCCAGTAGAAGTGTATTTTTGACTCATCTACGGTATGAGACTAAAAAAATATGTACATATAAATTCAAGATTAAGCTAAGCCATCTTTTTCCATAAGCGATGACTTCCGCAAGCTTGGACATGAGGGGTGATGTATATATCATATAGAAGGTTAGGCTTACAAGTAAGAGAAACAAAAATAAGCAGTCACTCAAGAATTCTTTTTAACTAAATGTAAAACCAATCGCAGTTAAGATTATACAGACATGTCAAGTTTCAAGCTCATTTCAAATAAAAAATCAATGCAAGACAAAAAACACAAGTTACAACTATGTGATTGTCAAGATTTCAATGTATTTAACATTGAAAATATGGGAAAATTTTATTTTATCAGTCCAAACCGGGAAATTTGAAAGTAAACTGGCATCAAAAAACAAACGTTTATAAAGTTGACTAATATACTAAATAACATGCAAGCAATAATATGCCAATTTTTTCGTTTTTATTTTTTTTGGTCTGAAGGTGCAGTTTCCTTTTAAGAACAGAGGTGAAGAGTGAGATTCTAGGTTCTAAACCAGTTGGGTGAAGTTTTTTTTCTTAAGTGAATCAGGTAATCAATGAGAATTAATTAATCAAATGATTTAGTACAGCAACTGTAGGACCTCTTGCTAGTAGTTTATGAATACCTAATGTATTTACTAAATGGAATAGAAGTTTTTAAGGAAGGAATTCTACTATAGGGAATTGGCCATATCATCAAGCAGCTAGACCTGAATTAGAATTGATAGTATCATACTTCAACAACAAAAACCAAGCCTTATCCCACTAGATGGGGTTGGTTACATGGATCAAATGACGCCATTGGGCTCTATCAAAAGGTAAATTGGCAATAAATATAGTTAGAGCAAACGACACTATTGGACTCTATGAAACGTCACCATTAATAGTGTCATACTTAGAAGAATAAAATCAATTACAACTGAATTTAAACAAAATAAATGGACAAGTTAGATAGCAAATATAAAAGATATTGATCATAATCTGATAACTACAATCATGAAAGCTATCAATATCATGTTACTTGTTGGGCACCATATTCAATGGAACCACAACTAAGCAAAATATAAAAAACTATCACCTAATAAACAGCATGTTGCAAATGCCAAATGCACATGCTACTAGATTTATTTTCTTGATATTTATAGTTTCTTCTGTGTTGTTTGAAATTGATAATATTTCCCCGCAAGGATTCTGCAATAGTTAGTTACCCGGTTTCTTCCTTTTGTGTATCTCATTATCAAACTGTTTTAAATGTAAGAGTTAATATCACTAAAATTCACATGTCTAAATTATTATTTGGGTAAATCTGCATTTACTCAGTCTAGGCTAAATTACAAAAGAACCCCTCCAACTATAGGTCATGTGCAGAAAACCTTCTTGTGCTTTAAAACTCATCAACACGACTCCTTAAATTCATCAAAATGTACATACTAGTGTATGCATGTCCAGAAAACCCCCTATAAGGAATCAATATTCACGGTTTGGTGAATTCAGGAAGTAGTGTTACTGAGTTTTAAAGCACATGGGAGTTTTATGCACATGACCCATAGTTGAAGGGGGTTTCTTGTAATTTAGTCTAACATAATAGCAATCATGTAAAGTCCTCATACACTTTTAAGGAAAATAAGGAAATATCCATGTTAGTTTTAAATCAACCACCTCCAAAATCCCAATCTAGATGTATGTTTGCTGCACCAATCATACCCTCAAACTGAGCATAGGGAGATGACTTCTGTATAACTATATACCTCTCTAAAGACAAGATGATGAGTATTGCTCATGCCACTGTAATGTGGGTACTGTAGCAGTGTTATTATATATCTTATTTATGTCTTTAAGCTTCTTTTTATTCAAGTTACTTGAGATGGCTAGAGCTAGATCTATTCTAAGGGTTAAGATTTGTTTATAATTAGGGTTCCTATGCTATATAAAGGGGTTTAATGGCTGTAACAGGAGAGTTCATATTTTATCAATAACAGAAGTTTATATTTTCCTTGGTTTCTAACCAGAAGACAATTCCCTTTGCTGTTTTTAGATCTCCTTGCGATTCTTTCCACTCCATGTTAAACCCTGGGTCTCTTATATTGCATCCCAAGAACACTACACCTCCCACACTAAGATACTACACTAAGAACATCTACTTTCTTAATCAGCAACAGGCACAATGATTTATGTTATAATAATTAGAAATAAGATCATACTTTCTTTCTTTAATTAAAGTATGGTGATGTCTTATTCTTTAATCATGGGAATTATTGTCTAAAGAACAAAACTTCCTTCCTTCCTTCTTATGAGGAACCCAAAAAAAATTTAAAAAAAAAAAAGCATTATTTCACTTCATACGTACAGCTTAACAAAGTTCAGGAATAAGAGAGAACTTGTGATAATGATATATATATATATATATATAAAACACCAGTCACTTTAAAACTGCTCCCTTTCTTTCGTCTTCCTCATCTTTAGGATTTGTATCCGTGGCCCCTTTGTCCTCACTCCAAAGTTTTCCCCTCTTCTCAATCTCAATCTCAATCTATTATGCCTAAGGAAAAAAACTTTCAATGTATATTCTTTGTTCTAGATCTCTATAAATAGATACAATGGCATTCGACCACTTGTTCTATGAAAAAGCCAGAAAATTTCAACTTTCGTTTTACTTCAAAAATCTCAAGTATTCATTGGATTGCCCTATAAAGCCCTATTCTTTCAATCTCTATCACAACACCGCGTTAATCATATACATTTAGCCGAAAGCCATCACAAAGGTTAATCATATACAACACCGTGTCAATCAAAAATTTCCAAAATGCTAACAGGTTGCAATCAAGGATGACAAAACAAAAAACCTACCACTCGCAATAAAAAAAAGTAAAAAAAAAAAAAAATAGCCGGTGAGACGGGCAGAGCTTTAGAAGCAGAGAGAACCTGGGAGAAGGACAGAGCTCTAGAAGCACATAATATGGTGGTGGTCCGGTGAGACAAGGGTTGGTGCGAGAGTGGCGGAGTTGCGGTCGCCGAAAAGGTGTCCTCACCTCTCGCTCAGGCTCAGGCGATATAGAGGGCGTGGCGCGTGCGGTGCTGAGGTCGAATGTCAGAGAATATGTAGTTCTAGTTAGTTAAAGGGAGATTTTTACCAAAAACAAATTACTTTTACAAGGGAAATAATTTATTGGTATACTCAAATTAACAAGTTCTGGTTGGAAAAATTTTAATGAAATAAAAACAAAAGCTAATCAAAGTCAAATTTTATAATTCATTTAGTGAGTTTTTGATTAATTTTATATTTTATTTTTTTGTAAATTTAGATATATTTAAATTTTAAAAATAATTAAAATTGAACAAGGATTTTAGTAAATTATAGTACTTTTCAATTTTCCTTTTTTTATTAAATAAATCTATTGCATATTAATTTTATATTTTAATTTATATGTTATGAATTAAGATATATTTCAATTTTAAAAATACTTGAAATTGAAGAAGGATTTTCGTGAATTTTTTAGTTGTGGTGCATTTAACTAAGAAAAAAACAATTTCTTAAAAAGACTGGGGTAGTTGTAACTATAACGTAAAAAGAGTGTGGATAATATTGAAAAGTTTTAATTTATAATTTTATTCTTTTTAAATTTTTTGTTTACAATATTAATGGTATTTTGAGAAAGTTTGAAAGATAGAATACTTATGTAATATTTGGTACGTACGAATGCTTATAGAATGAAATGAAAAATTCTTGTATTTGTTAGCAAAAAAAAAAACATAGAATCTATTTCACAAAATAAAAAAATGAAGCATGGAATCTACTTATTCTCAAAAAAGTGAGATTGGGATTTCATATTTCTTGAAATGGGCATTAATTGTTTTTTACAACATATCCTTATTAATTTTACAAAATTATATTTATTATCCTTCCTAAATTTAACACATCTAATGAGATGATTTTTTAGCAAATAAAGATTCAACACACGACGTAACCCTCTTGTTTATTATACTATAAACTTGTGTAAATAAGCATGTAATTGTATAATGTGAACTCTAATATTAATATTTTTCTGTTATATTTTTGCAATTAATCCAAAATTTTATAAAAATAAAAAATCATAATAATTTAGTGAAACATAATTATTATTTAAAATATCACAAAAAAAGCCAACTTTTTACATAAGAGACATTTGAGAAAAGAGCATATAAACTCCGAAATTTTGAATTATTTACAAATAACACATTAAACTTTAAAATAATTTTAATTAATACATAAATTATAATAATTACATAAATCAACTCTTTCATCCACCTACCTTAATTACAAGTAACATAACTGTTGTCATGTGACCTACACATATATTTTTTAATAATATGATACAATTATAACTATCAAATCTAAACAAATCTGTTATATTTATTTTAAATTTATTTTCTAAACAAATTTGTAGCATAACATTATTCCTTTAGTGTTGGTTGCTTTTAAGGGTTTGTTTGCTTCTACCCAACCTAGCAACCTAAGTTGCAACGAAAGAACTTAGAAGTTGTACTCTTTTCGATCTTCTTTCTATATGGTTCGTATCCTCGTTATTTAGTTTCATAAAGGATGCAAATGAGTGCAGTTTTATAAAGACCTTTTGATTTGGTCTGTCAGTGTTATCTTGTTTTCAAGATAAAGATTGTATAAAAACACCCGACGGATCAAAATGAGTACATAGAGGACCAATATTTTATTTCTTTCCTTGCTTTGCACACAACATTCAACGTCTGTTACTTTATTAAAATTAAAGTTGAACTACAAAAGCAACAAAAATAAAATACATTTGCTTTAATTTAGTTTATGTACTCATTAGTCATTAAGAGTGACGTCACAATTAAACAATTTTAATATTTAAATTTACTCGCAATTTGGTCTCTATAATTAGAATTAATTCACAATTTAGTCCATAATATTTAAATTAACTCACAAAACAATATTATTTTTAAGTGAAATAATCTAGTCAACTATTGTGTAAGTACCACATTAAAAAAAAATAACATTATTATCACATTTATAGATGATA
The DNA here is from genome assembly GCA_019955255.1 of Castanospermum australe. Lineage (NCBI taxonomy): Eukaryota > Viridiplantae > Streptophyta > Magnoliopsida > Fabales > Fabaceae > Castanospermum > Castanospermum australe. The sequence continues at coordinate 2,385,593 of NSJW01000441.1, read as the reverse complement.
TACTATTATTTTTGTTTAATGAATAATAAACACAAACTAAAAAACTAAATTAAAACAAATTTACGACTGTTAAGGACTAAAATAAAAAAAAATTAAAACATCAATAACAAAATTGAGAATATAATCAAATGTAATGAACTAAATCTATTTTAGTAAAAAAGTTTCCCTCTAGAAAAATAGAAAAGGCTAAGAGTTCCTGACTAATCTTGTGTACATGCAACATCTGGTTGCACAGTTGGTGTATCACCTCAAAAAAATTAGTCTCTACACTTCAGGAAAAACATGTTTAAATTCTTCCTCAGACGTATGGAAATCTTTAGGAGCACATGTTTAAATCACTGTCTGTTCGATTCACAGGGTCCACTTTTCTTTTGTTTTATTCCGCAATGGATGGGCTTTTCCTACTCCCAATATAATTTGTAATTTTTACATGGGCCATCCAGATGGAGGATTATTCAAAAATTAAAAGTGTAGGCGTACTTCTGACGCAGTACCGATATTGAATAATACAGGCCATAATTAAGAAAAAAAAATATAATAAAATTAATTATCTATCAACATCAAAATTTTGTTTCCAGCTCATACATCACAAATTAAGTGGCTCTAAGAATGTATTTGATATACTGATTAAAAATTATACACATACATACATTAATTATATACAATATATATATATATATATATATATATATATATATATATATATATATCACACATTTACTATTTATATCATTTTTTATTACTTGACTCATCTTGAATATTAATATTTAATATGTTAAAATATTTTTTTTTAATTTGATAAAATATTGGTATGTATAACTTTAATAAGACTTGGAAATAATTTGCTCATTTTTTAATTTAATATTGGTGTGTACACATATATATTTGTTTGGAAATTGATAACACAAAATAATATAAGTACATATCTAAAAACAATAAATGGTTCAATGGCAGAGTAACCCTTTCCTACACAATGGAGCCAGTTGTATATAAAAAAGAAACGATTGATTATGGTTAAGATACACGCTTAGCTAAACGGCAGCGTGCACAAAGTGCAATCAATGAATCCTCATAACTCATAAGTCATCATATATAATTGAATTTTATAACAAATTAAGTTTTAAAAACGAAATTATAATATGACAAAAACTACACTATTTTGCAAACAAATGGCAGTCAGCATTAACATGAAAATGTGGTTTCCAACTCATACACCACAACTTAACTGGCTCCAAGATTGTATTCGAGGTATTGTACAAAGAACTGCATCAACGAATCATCTTCACACGCCATCATATAGTTGAATCATATTCTACAATTGGCAGCTGGACAGAAGTAAAAGAAAAGTAAGAGAGAAAGAATAGAAATTAACAAGTTGAGTTCATGTATTAGCAATGCAACAAACAAAATGACAATCAAAATGGCTTTATATCTATATTGTACTCAGAAGCAATATTAGAAAATGGCTGCAGAGACAAAAATGGTTGAGGAAATACTCTAGGAGAAGCTTAATAGCAAGGACAGATGGACTAGAGCCAGGATCAATGCATTATTTTCTACTTCTACCCCTCAAAATCCAAAACCAGCCTGCACAATGTTCTGAGTAATCGAATGAAGTGGATAATTATGTAAGGTTGATCAATGTGTACTCACTACAATAGACAAACTGGTTCAGATCAAGAGTAACTCTGCCTTGTTTCGCTGTATCAAATGAATTAAACAGATTCCTGGAAGAAACAATAAAGGATCCTTATTATAATATTATAATAAATGGTAAAATGAAAGTTCGATACTGGATATGAATTTAAAAATCCAATCAACGCCTCCCCCCTCCCCAAAAAAAATTGGGGGCCCTGTTACAAACATGTGGCTTTTGCGTGAACCTACCGAGCTGATTGCAAGAATATACAGAGTGATATGAAGTCATCCAGCTGAAACCTCCCATTCTTACTTTGATCAAAGCTCTGAAGAATCAAAGAGAAATATTTTGGCATGGTTTTCTGAATTGCAATATTGCATAGATGAATGACCAACAAAAGTTTACTCCAGGAAGCAAAACGATGCAACAATGAAAAATTAAATTTCCCTTTTTAAGCTATGGACGATCCCTTATCCTCCATATTCCTTGTACTTTTCTCCTCTGTCTTCTTTAATGAGAAGAAATGACAAATTAAATTTAAATGTCAACCACACGCTTTATAGATTTCCCCATCTCACCACTGAAACATCTTTAAGTTATCAACCCAAAAAAGGAACAAAGAGAAATTAGAACATTGATGCTAGTGTAAACAAGAAATTTGCCATAGCTTTGAGTTTTTTGCTGTAACCATTGATTGTGATGCACAACTTCTCCAGCATAAATTTAGTTCACAAACAACGAAGATGTTTTACCTCACAGACAGTGTAAAAGGCAGGAGAATCCAGCATGAAACCAATTTTTACCAATGCCTGAAAAAAAATTTAAGGATGCATCAAGATGAGCTGTATGAGAGAAGTTTAGAACGCTCATCAATATTATTCTTATATCCTAAAAAGAACAGTGAAAGAGACCCCCCCCCCCTCTTTTTTTCTCTTTGTTTTTGTTAAAGGGGGATGTTAAAAAGGAACATAAACATTGTAAGAGGAGAACATCCAGCATTATACAACATCAAAGGAACATAACTGTTAGTTAGTTCAGCCTGGGGAGTAAATGGGTAATTATAAGAACTAAATTAGACAGTATAGTCTAGAAGTAGAACAATGATGAAATAACTCTTGAAATATACCTCATATACATCATCAGGTACAAGAAAACCACGACCCCTGCATTAGTGAACCCAACAAGTGTTACAACTCATCCATACCTAATGTTAAAACCAACAAAGCTGATAGTGCTTGATATCCAAATAAGAGTTCAAGTATAGCTTAACCAAATTCAGGTTTTGATATTACCACAGAATTATACTACCACAAAAGACTTGATTGTGGAGACAACATTCAATTACACAGCAATCTGCGAAGGATTTAGACTTACGAATTCAGAGGTTACAATAACATTAAGATTCAAAGTACTCAAGCCCCCATAGTTTATAAACCTTCAAAATTATTAATTTCTTTTCTGAAGGTCATTCATCATGAATTCAATCTCACTAAAGCTACATGCAAAGGGAATTTTTAGAATGATTGGCATGAAACTGCACGAGCTTAATGGACCAAAAAAGAAGAAGAAAATAGATCACCTCTCGAGATCAGAAAATGCATGTTGAACCTGCGAAGCCATTTAAAGCAGTATGAGAATACAAGTGGTAAATATCTAATGGGTAACTTCACATTCTCCAGTGGAATGCGATATGCCCCACAGAAAAAGATTGGACAAGAATTATGAGAGAGAAAATGAACATAATCTTTGAGGTAATCACGTGTCTTCAGATTTGAAAGCTGAAATCCAATAGTAAGTTTCAGATATGTCATCTACATTCTACACTAATTTAGCACAAGTGAAACTACTAACCTTAAGAAGGAACTTGTTCAGTGCAACAAATTCTGGGAAAAACAATTTATCTGAAGGTTAGAGAGACAGCTAAAATCTTTTAATTCTACCATAAAACAAATTAAGTGACAAATAGCAACCACACAAAGTTGGTGTAGACACAATAACCTACAAAAATATTGTTTAGTTACACTCAGTTAGTATTCGAAGATGGTTGATTTGGTGTCCTAAAACATCTCTTTGGTTGGTAAATGGCAATGGAATTTCTCTCTAGAGAATAGAGACTTCTTCCTTATGACACCGAGGCATACTGAGTAGTACAGCTAAAATCAGAAAGGGTGGGATGACAACACAGCTATCTCTGAAACTCACTCAAGTCCTTGGAAACTCATTTCTCAGGGCTATGTTTCTTTTAGAATGGTTCCCACTTTGGAGTTTGGGAAAATCATTGGGTGAGGAACAACCGCAACCCTTTGAAACAGGTTTTCCTCATATCACTTGGCTACATGATTTGGACAACATAGGATTATTTTCAGATTCGTAGACCTAACACAAATATATGTGTGAGTCAGCAGTAAGTATAATCTCATACCTTCAAAACTCATAGTACCGTTCCTGTCAAAATCGTACATCCTATAGTATATGGGAAGGGAAAGAAAAAACCAATAAAAAAATCGTTTAGAATTAAATCCAGAAACTGAACAGATTGCATTTTCATGTTATTAGGGGGAATTATAAATATGGACCTGATCATCTGCTGAACAACTGAGAGGGGAAATTCGAGATTGCCGACAGCTAGAGCTCTCTAATTCTCAAAAACATTTTATTCAATGACAAAACAAAATCAATAAATCTATCCAAAAAAACAAAACAAAAGAAATCAAATTGAAGAAAGACACTTTCAGATCAGCTTCACTTCAATTCAATTCTTCAGATCAAACCTTCAGTTGGAGCGCTGTGATGCTTCCACTTTGCTCTGAGTCAACTCGGTCGAACCATTCCCGTAGTATTGCCGCGGTCTCCATATTGCGAGTCCTGCTGTCCAAATTCATGATTCATTCTGTTTCTGCCCTTTCTCCTCTTCAAGACTCCAAAATGGCTAATAACGGCGTCGTTTCTGGATTATTAGTCATTCCTCATCATAATTGTTTAACATGACAATGCAGTGGAGTAAAAATAATTAACTTTAAAGTTTTACATTATTATTTAATTATAAATTATTAAATTATTAAAAATATTTATAAAAAAAATTATATTATTATTATTTTTTATCGAAAAAAATTAAGTTTATGAAATAATTTAAATAAATTGAATCTTATAAAAATATTCATAGTTTATATTAAAAAATTATTAAAAATATTTAACTAACATAATAACTACATAAAAAGTTAAATACTAAGTAATATGTAATTAGATGATAGTATAAAAAAAAATTTATATTGATAATAGATTAAAATTAAATATATTAAAATATTAAAAAACAAAAAATGGAGTGATTAATAATTTTTAAAAGTACTCAAATATCTTTTATAAATTTGAAAATTGAAATAAATTTTACTATTTTTTGTAGATATGTTTTTGTAACTGAAACTTGTAGTATATACTGGCATTGACACACTTGGTATAGGAGTAAAAAGGAGGAAAAAATTTTATGGATAAAATTTGTGTAATTTTTCTAAAATTTTTAGACGGAATATATTATTTTTTACAATACTTTGGAATATAATAAAAATTAATTACATAAATTGTTTACATGTATTTTTTAATCAATTATATTTCTTTTTATAAGGTATACAATCATATTATTATACAATATAGACGTTTAAATTAGCAATTAATATGAAGTCATAAACATAAAAATTAGCAATTGGTACCACCATCATGTAATTATCATATATTCATTTGTATAGTTAGTTATACTATCATCTAACTTATTAAACTAAAGCAAATCGGCACCATACAAATATTACTTTTATGGCAAACAAAATAAAAAATTCACTTTTCTATCATCGGGCGGTTAAACCAAAATTATAAAAAAAATGTATATTTTATCAACCTAACCCAATCCATTTATCAGATTATTCGAGTTGGCTTATTTGGTTCAAATCATTTTGACACTCCACTAACTTCATTAGAACTTGATTGGCTATGAGATTTCAATCCGTAAAATGTAAATAATTTATTGTCGAATGATCCTATGATGTTATGTTTTTTTTTAAATACCTAATCAAAAAAGTATTAAATAAAAAACAAAAATATTTATGCATTTAAATTTTAAAATATATTTTTATTTAACAATTAAAAAATTTATTAAAAAAGTGAGTTATGAAAATATAAAATTATTCTTACAATAATGGGTCTTCAATATTATAATGGCTTCTTATGTTTGCTTTTAATGTGTCTTCTATTGGAAAAAAACACAAAATCTGACCAACACTTCTCATAATTAAAGGTATTTATAGTTTGATTTGGTTCAATTTTGAGAAAAAAAAATATCATTCAAACTAAACCAATCAATTTTCTTATATTTAAAATCGATCAGTTTTATTCTAATTAAAAAATTGAACTAAACTGAATTAATTGATTTGGTTTGATTCGATCTAACTATTTTCAATTGGTTTGGTTTAATTCGATCTAACTAATAATACATTTTTTTTAAAACAAAATTGTATTCAACTATTTTTTTTTCTTTTCATAACTCAATTAGTAACAAACAAACCTAAAAATGTTAATAAAAGTATGATCAAATAGATGCAAATAACAAATTGACTTAATTAATTTTATAAAAATAGTCATAAATTAAAATCTAATCATACGTAAGTACTCTTTCTGTCTACTTTTATCTGTTATTTAATATTTTTGTACAAAAATTGATAAAGCTATTAAATAATCTCAATTATAGAGAAATTTAATTTAAAATGACTAAATTATTGTTTTATCTTACTTTATTAATATTATATCTCTTTATTAATTTTACATACTTCACTATTTTTCTCTTCATTAAAAGATATGGGTAAAGTTAAAAAAAATTAATTAATACTTCTTTAATATTCTCAAATAACATATATTTTTAAATAAAAAAATTCTTACACGATAAATACAAAATAGACAAAAGAAATATGTAATTATATGTATGTATGTATATAATTACATGAATTTGAATTCGATTTGATATGATTTAGTTCAATTTCATAAATAAAAATAAAAAATTAAACTAGACCAATTAGTTTGTATAAAAAGAAAACTTTAATTTTCAAATTTTCAATTTAACTATTTCAATTTATATCCATTTAATTTGATTATTAGCACCTCAACCCATAATGAGCACAAATGTATTTGTCGGCAACAATACCCTCACGATGTATTCTCCTCTTCCCTCCCTATTATTTTTTGTGTTTTTTTTTAAAAGCAATGGTAAGTTTTATCCGGTAACATTTTTTAAAAAATTATTTAGAATAAAAAATATTAAAAATACAATATCAAAATATTTAATACTGTTTAAAATGATAAGATTTAGGTAAGAAAAATAAAGAAAATAGAATAAAAATTAAATAATAGTATGTGATAGATGTGTTACAAAAGACAAACTATTTATATTCTATTAATCCTAATCAAATAATAAAATAAATTAAGAAATATAATAAAAATATGATATGTCTCCTAAATTACTTCATCAATTAGAGCACTAATTGATTTCATAATATATTTTAAAGATTTATATTCTAAATATATTTTAACACTCTTTCTCAAGATAAAGCTTATTAAGCTTTAAGCTTGTTACAAATAAATACTTTAATTAAATAACATAAATATAAACTGGACTTCATGACTGAAATACAACTTAGGATGTTGGGAACGCCGGAGAGATGAACATTGCTAAAAAGATAACTCAGTAAGGAATGATCATCAGCTTACGTGAGAAGAAAGGATTATAGGGTTTTACTTGATTAGATAGCAGACCCAAAAGATTTGAGAATTTTAGGATTCTGCTTGATTAGCCAGAAAATTCAAATGACTTGAGAGATTCTAAAAATTTACTTGACCAGATAGCAGATATAGATAACTTTAGTAAAAATACCACTAGTATGATTCATTAGTGGGAAAAAAGTCACCGTCAGAATGATCATCGACGGGAAGAGAATAACATCACAAATACAAGTATTGAAGAGATGTCACCACTGATATCAATCATAAGTGAGAAAAGAAGTTACTATCAAAATGATCATTGATAGGAATAGAATAATATGACAAACATTAGTATTGAAGAGATGTTACCAGTGGTATGACTTATTAATAAGAAATAAGTTACTATCGGAATGATCGTCGATAGGAAGAAAACAATATCATGAATACTAATATTGAAAAGTCACCACTGATATAACTCATCAGTAAAAAAGAAATTACTATCAGAATGATTATCGATAGGAAGAGAATAACATGACAAACACTAGTATTGAAGAAATGTCATCACTAGTATGATTCATCAATGAAAAATAAATCACCATCGGAATAATCGTTGATAGGAAGATAACATAACGACTACTAGTATTAAAAAGTCACAATTATTATTATCACTCTCCCTCAATGTTATGTTAGCATTGAAAAATAGTCAAACAGTAAAAAAAACAGAGAAAATAGATGAGAGAATAGATTGAGAAAATAATAAAAGAGAATTTACAAAGGAGTTTTATAGAACTCGATACAACAGAAAAAATTTACAAAGGAGTTTTATAAAACTCGATACAGCAGAAAGTATGGATACCCCAAGGTGGATGGTACTACTCTTATACCATATTAAAATTATAGAGTTTAGGTAGAGAGAAGGAAAAAAATAGAATAGAGAACGATGTGATAAATATATTAAGATGTATTGATATGTTACAAAAGATAAAGAATTAACCTCTATTTATATTTTAGTAACCCTAATCAAATAAGAAAATATAATAAAATTATGATATGACTCATAAATTGCTTCATCGATTACAGTATTAATTGATTGTATAATATATTTTAAATATCTTCTAAAGATGTTCTAAATATATTTTAATAAGTACATTAAAAAATTATATATTTTTAAATTTTTAAAAAATATTAAATTATTCATTGGGAGCATTTACGTTTTTTTTTTTAATTTAAATGTCATGTTATTGTTAGTTTTATATACTCATATATGGGAACATTTTTTTAGTTTACTTCTTTTGAATATTTCTTACATTTTTTTAGTGTGAAGTTAATATTGACTTAAAATATTAGGATTATTTTTCTTCACAAATTATTTTTAATTTAAATTTTTGACATTATAAATAAAGTTTATCTAATTGTGGTTCATGATTTTTTAATCAAACCAAGTCATCATGTCCACCAAAAAATTACTAACTAAAACGTTCTAAAATTATTTTTGGTATGATAATAAGCTAATAAATGGGATTAGGCACTCAAAATCAGTTACTAGCTAAATACTTAGTTCACTCAAAATGCTTTTTATGTTCATTAATTTTTTTTCTCTTGGTGAACCAACTCATTTCTTTTTTTTTTAATTTAATTTTGATTCATAAAAAATTTTATATTATCATTCAATCATAAGTTGTCAATTTATTAAAACAAAATTAACGTAAATAACAATTATCTAAAATGTTAAATATTAAATAACATATAATTTGATAATAGTATAACAAAATTTATACTAATAATAAATTAAAATTAAATTTTTTTATGAAAAGTTTATTGAGTAGACAGAAGAACAAACATGTTGAATTCAAAAAAAAAAGTACTAATTAATCAAATAACATAAAAATTTATGCGAAGAAAATTATGTTTTAAGTTTATTGGTAAACATGCAAGATAAGATAGAAGAGATCAAAGAGGAATTATTATGAATTTTCTGAAAAAGAAAGATAATTAATATTTGAAACTCTGATAAGTGAAGGTTGAGAGTGTGTTTAGGTAGACTCTTACATCACCTAAATGAGTTTTTAAAGTCTTAAATGAGTTTTTTATTTTTTTTAATTTATCTTTTTCAATTTTTTGTTTGATATTTGTAATATTTTTTAAATTTAATTATAATTTCAAAAACTTATATAGTTTGAAATAATTATTTATTTTTATTAAATATAAATTATTCTTTAAATTTACTTTTAATTAAAATTCAAATTTAAAAAATCAAATTTATCTTTATAAAATCTAAACTAAACACACGGACGAAGAATTGACTTTTCATTTGAAAAAGTAAAACTTCCCGTCTCCGTGTTCACGTTGAGTTACCAGTTGCCACCACCATTTAAAATTGGGTGTTAATTGAATTGAATTGAATTGAAGGGTCAAAGACTGAAAATTTCCGTAAAGAGGGGGGGCATGGCTGCAAAATGGGAGGATGACTTTTCTCTCCTTTTACATTTTCTCGTCAATTTTCTCGCGCCCTCCCCTTCCATGGCCGATTCGCTTCTCCTTGCTCTGAATCTGAACTCTGAATTCTGAACTCACCGATCTCTTCACCCTATTCTCATGGCTCGAAGAACAACACCAATCCTAAAGTATCTGACGAACCGTCCAACAATCAGGGGACCTAAACCGGAACCCAAAACCCGGTCTGTGACCTACATGCCCCGACCTGGCGACGGAGCACCGCGGGCTGTCACCCTGATACCCGGGGACGGCATCGGCCCTCTTGTGACGAACGCCGTGGAGCAAGTGATGGAGGCGATGCACGCTCCCGTATACTTTGAGCGGTACGAGGTGCACGGTGACATGAAGCGGATTCCGCAGGAGGTGCTGGACTCCATCCGAAAGAACAAGGTGTGCTTGAAGGGCGGTTTAAAGACTCCGGTAGGAGGTGGAGTCAGCTCTCTGAATGTGCAGCTCCGAAAGGAGCTTGATTTGTACGCATCCCTTGTCAATTGCTTCAACTTGCCCGGCTTGCCCACCAGGCACCACAACGTCGACATCGTTGTCATTAGGGAGAACACTGAGGGCGAGTACTCCGGCCTCGAGCACGAGGTGGTTCCTGGCGTTGTTGAGAGCCTCAAGGTATCCTTCTTCTTCTTAAATATGAATTAAGTCAATTAACTCACTGGTTTGTTGTTCCCTTCCCTTTTTGTAATTGAATAATAGATCATAAAATTCTGGTTATTTTGTCGGGTTTGATAATTTGTTTGCTTGTTTTATTCGAAATTTTAATTCTTATGATGCTGATACCCAAATCTATATATCTATATATCTTGTGATTTTACCTGATGATCATGTTCTTCTGATTCTAGCTGTTCTTCTGTTTCTCATCCAACCATTTTGCTAGGTGATGACAAAGTTCTGCTCAGAACGTATAGCAAAATATGCTTTTGAGTATGCTTACCTAAACAACAGGAAGAAAGTCACGGCTGTGCATAAAGCCAACATCATGAAACTTGCAGATGGTCTCTTTTTAGAATCTTGCAGAGAAGTTGCAACAAAATATCCTAGTATCAAGTACAATGAGATTATCGTTGATAATTGCTGCATGCAACTTGTCTCAAAACCTGAGCAATTCGATGTAATGGTATGTGACTGTTAAAAGCATTTTGTTCATTTTTCTTTTCTGCTAAACACATTTATATGGCTTGTGTCTATTAATAATTATATATGTTTTGGTAAGTATGCTGGATTCCTGCACTATTTTGTGATGGGCCTTTCAGTGAATTTTTGGTTCCAAGGGATTCATAATCCAGTAAAATGAGAATTTGATGCTTGTCACGTCCAGGTCCCAACAATGCATATTTTTGTGCTTAATATCAACCATGGCTAATTAGAACAACTGAGCTGCTTAATTATTTAGATGACTATATCTCTTATTATGACCAGATCAAGCTCCAGCCTTATCCATTATTATTGAGCTAAGTGAAATTGGAGTATACATATTTTATTGCTAATTTCCAATTCTTTCTTGTTTGTCTTGCCATGGACATTTTGTCATGCATGTTCAAGTCAGATCGAATACAATTTGATCCCATGCTCCTTCCTTTGTGTGGTTCTCCTGGTGTCAATGTTTTTCATTTTCTTCCAGGGACCTGCACTTGATCTTTTTGCAGTCCTTGTTGTTTAGGCTGAAATTATGTTCCCAGGTGCTTGTGCCTTAAGAATCACCTATAGCATGTCCATGGCATCTAACCCAACTCTACCCATTGGTAGTGGCTGACATTTTCGGCTTTGAATGCAATGACAGAGACTGTGAAATGTTTTGTAGGTGACTCCGAATCTTTATGGCAATCTAGTGGCAAATACAGCTGCTGGTATTGCTGGAGGCACTGGTGTCATGCCAGGAGGTAATAATCACTTTTGTATTACATGTAATTTTTATGAAAGTTTTTTTACAGCCTCTCTGAATTATTTCTTCTGGATGCCATCTAGAGTTAACTTTAGCCTGTGACATGCCATGATTCTATTAAATTTATGGATTATGCATGTATGGGTGCACCCTCCAATCCCCTCATACCTTTTCTCGCACTGAGAAGAATACTCCAATAATGAGTGAGTGAAAGAGAAAGTGAAGTTCAGAAGGTTTTTTTTTTTTTTTTTCTTCTTTTTGTAACCTAGCGTATACTCATGGCGCTGAAAAAAAAATCCCTTTTTTAATATTTTCAACGAGTTATCTAATATCAAAAGAAGAGGACAAAGTGCAAATAAATGATTGTTTATAATGCTTAATTAGCTCTTCTGGACTAAATTTCCCATGATTAGTGGTTGTAAACTATTTTTGTATTTACCACACGATTCTGGTGACTACAGGCAACGTTGGGGCTGATCATGCTGTCTTTGAGCAAGGTGCTTCAGCAGGAAATGTGGGAAAGGAAAAGATAGTGGAGCAAAAGACGGCTAATCCAGTTGCTTTACTCCTGTCTTCAGCCATGATGCTGAGGCACCTTCAGTTCCCTTCATTTGCTGACCGGCTTGAGACTGCTGTCAAGCGAGTCATTTCAGAGGGTGAATACAGGACAAAAGATCTTGGTGGAGACGGCACTACCCAGGAGCTTGTTGACGCTGTCATTGCTAACCTGGACTGAATTATTGAGAGTCCCCTTTAGTATTTATGGCTTTTATTCCTACTCTTGATTCTTCTTGGCCATCTTAACTTAGCTGAATTGATATAAAATTTTCCTATATCAATTATAGGTCTCTGTCCCGTGCTGCCAGGAATCTTTTTAAAATAACCTTTCGGGAGGGGGGATTTCAATGGCGGGTTTTGTAATAAATTTCTTTTACCACTTTTTAATATGGTTGAAGGCTTACCTTGTTTCTTCCTTCCTTCATTGCTGGAACAACTTGCCCCAATTTTAATTTGCTTTGTAATGTTAGGTGTATTTGCGGACACTTAGTTAATTTACCTTGTTTATATACGTTGTTGAGGTCAATTTGAGATGGAAACGACACTGCCTAACTGAGCAAACCAAGGCTGGGTCCAGAGTGGCTGAATACATATTAAACGAGTAAGTGGGAGAGTGCAGAAGGAAAAGATATACTTTTGATTTTGAATCCTTCCTAATGCTGTTGAAGTAAATTATTAGTACGTGTTGGTGTAACTCATGCAATTTGATGAATTAACGGCCATGGGTCAAGCCCAGTGGAATGAAATGCTTCTCATAAAAAACTTGGATGTGTCATGTATATGGGGACATGCTAGTCTACTCGGCACGAAATGAAAACAAGAAAAGTAATAGTAACCGTGAAATGCTCCATCGCGGTGGGGGCACCAATTTGAGCATGGCTATGACGAAGTCAGTTTCCAGTATTTTCCAGCATTCTGTGAATTATTCTTGTCTTTCCCCCATATAAAAATGTTATTTCCATAAAGCAAGAAGATTGTTGAAAGGGTATGTCAGTTTGATGTCATTGAAATTTATGTTTGCGCAACTGTTATCTGTATCACCCAGACAACGTTAAGTAACAGATGCTTTTTTTAAATAAACATGATAAAATATAATTTATACTTATGAAATTTATTCTTAATATTAAATTATTTTTTAAAATTTTTTTTTATCTCACTAAATTTTTAAACTTTGGTATGATTTAAAAATATTAATTTTGTTGTTAAATAAAATGAGAGTTATCTTTACATTCATATTATGGACTTAAGTGCACATCATATGATGATTTAGTTAGAAAATTTTATGTAGTAAAATATAATTTATACTTAAAAAGTTTATTCTTATATCAAATTATCTCTCTTAAAATTTTTTTCTTACTAAACCCTCTTAAAATTTAGTATAATTTAAAATTATATGTTAATCTTTATTTATTTTAAGAGAAAAATTAATATTTTTAAGTCAAACTAAAGTTTAAAAAGATAATTTGATATCGAAATAAATTTTAAAAATATAAATTATATTTTATCTAAAATAAAATGCACCAAAATTAAGCAAAGATTGTTGGCCTTATTGCATCTCTTTTCTTGTTGCGAAACCTTCTCATTTAAGGGGCAATTCATGAACAAATAAAGTAATGGCGGCTTCGTGGCAATCTAACTATTATCAAGCTTAGAGCCCAAGTAGCAGCATGTTTGATCGTGACACATCTGGAAAGCCGACGATTATTCGTGTCTTTGAATCTCTCAAATATCAAATGGAGGGAATAAATTTGGCAACTTCATGCATGAGGAATCCTATCCTGAAAAACACAGAAATAATGAACCGAACGACCGCTCCAGCCACCATTTTTGACATCAGATTATGTTACTGCACATTTCGGGTCGATTATTTATATTGACACAACGGGCCAAGTCTACGACTTTGGTGCCATCATCGATAATGGACCGGCACAAATGCCGACCACTCAAGGAGTGATTGACACGTATCTTATGGAAATGATAATGCAAACCTTCTTTATCGGCATACTTCGACGGGCTACTGGTAAGCTTGTGACCACCGCCATTAACTCTATAGTAATTATAGTCTGGCCGTCCTTTCATATTCTTTTCGTTACGGTAGAGCGTTGACAATTAAGTTAATAGTCTGCCTTTGATTTTTATCATTATAACAACTATGGTTGTCTAGAAACATAATCTGTCGTGGTGATTTTATAATTTAATAAACATATCGGTAGGATTGGTTCACCTCGTCGAATTTTTACTCATGCTTGCTTACTTAGATTTCATTTTTAAATTTTTTATTAATAAATTATTTATAAATATTTCTATAAGTATTAAACCTGGGGTGAGCCTCAACCAAAATTACTCTTAAAAAAATAATTTAACAAACATATCACCGCCAATCTAAAATATATATATATAAAAAAGTCATTACAATCACTATGACTATCGCGGACAAATCTAATTGATTAATACAAGTATGACACGGTGCTGTATCAGAAATCCTGTCACAGAAGACAACGATTTGGTAGGGAGTTGCTAGGCTGGCTACAATCCTTATCTCTCTCACTGGGTGCAATGGAAAGGAAGGTGGGCATCGTAGGTGCCGGAATCAGTGGCCTCCTTGCCTGCAAGTACATCCGTGGAAAGGGCTTCCATCCAATTATTTTTGAGGCCAAGAGCAGCGTTGGAGGATTATGGACCAAAACCATGGAGACCACCAAGCTCCAAACTCCCAAACCAATATTTCAGTTCTCAGATTTTCCATGGCCATCTTCTGTAACACAAGACTTTCCCGACCAACATCAAGTGCTACATTATATCACCGCTTATGCCCACCACTTTGACCTGCTAAAGCACGTCAAGTTCAACACCAAAGTCCAAGGAATAGAGTATGAAGGCCCTGCTCATGAAGAGATGCAAGCGTGGCATCTTTGGGGTGGAACAGGTGAGCCTTTCAGCTCCAAAGGAAAATGGAAAGTTTCAGTGAAGAATACCGAAAGGGATTCAACTGAGGTATGATTGCATTTGCATGTGTCCTACTAATATTTCAAGTATTAGTTTTAATTTATTTGCAAGGACAATATCAATTGGCCATGTTGGTTGTATCATGATTCATGATCATCCATCCCTCTTGTTGCCATTCTCATAGCGAGTGTTGCTATGGGTGCAGGTATATCTGGTAGATTTTGTGATTCTCTGCATAGGGCGGTTCAGTGATGTTCCCAACATTCCAGAATTTCCTCTAAACAATGGCCCAGAAGTCTTCCGAGGCAAGGTGATACACTCCATGGACTATACCTCCATGGATTGTCAAAGTGCTGCTGAGTTTGTCAAAGGGAAGCAAGTCACCGTCGTTGGATTCCAGAAATCTGCTCTAGATATCGCAATGGAGTGCTCGGCAGTAAACGGTGAACAGTTTATGTACCATTGAATTCACAGCCTTTAGTAATTCAATTGAATTAAGCTAGACGATACTGACCATTCGGGAAAACGCAATAGCGTATCAGCCACCATCACCAATAACCATGTATGGCTAATCATGCTCTTTGCTTTTATTGGTATAAATTAATACTACGGTTTTGGCATGCAGGGGTTAATGATCCATGCAGAATCCTATACAAGACAGAACACTGGAACCTTCCAGACTACATTCCTTGGGGCATACCGCTGGGTTATTTGTACCTTAATCGTTTCTCAGAACTTATGGTTCATAAGCCTGACGAGAGCGTCCTGCTGAGTCTCATTGCTACTGTTCTTGCACCTGTGGTAACCGTTTGTATCTTTGTTTTTCTTTACGTCATATTCCCTGCATCTCTTATTTGCCGGTTTGTGTGATGTGAATGTGATCATAAACAGAGATGGGCATTCTCAAAATTTGTTGAAAGCCATATAATAAGGAAGCTTGGATTGGCCAAGTTTGGGATGGTACCAAATCATAGCTTTCATCAACAAATTAGTTCTTGTTTGATCTCAACCGTGCCTGAGAAATTCTATGACAAGGTGGAAGAAGGGAGCATCATGTTGAAGAAAGCTCGGAGCTTTTGCTTCTGCAAAGAGGGAGTTTTGGTTGATGGAGAAGCCGCCCCTCTAAAGACAGACTTGGTCGTATTAGCTACTGGGTTCAGGGGTGACAAGAAACTCCAGGACATGTTTGTGTCTCCCACTTTCCAGAACCTTATAGCCGGGGCTCCAAATGCAACCGTTCCACTTTATAGGTGAGGCCATATTGCAAAACTGGAGCCTTTCTTTACAAATAAAATACTAATACCAAGTTCAAGTTGTATTTCTCATGAAATGAAGAGAAAGCATGTCTCCTTGTTATTGTTAATTTGGTCTGTTTTCATCAGGCAATGCATACATCCCGAAATTCCACAACTGGCAGTGATTGGGTTCTCGGAAAGTGCTTCAAATCTCTATACCTCAGAGATGAGGTGCCGTTGGGTTGCGGACCTTGTGGATGGCACGTTCAAACTGCCAAGCATTGAGAAGATGAAGAAAGATGTGGGAAAATGGGACAAATATATGAAGCAATACTCGGGGCAGTATTACAGGAGGTCATGCATAGCCGCCTTGCATATATGGCACAACGACCAACTGTGCAAGGACATGGGGTGGAACCCCAGAAGAAAGAAGGGACTCCTTGCTGAGTTATTTGAGCCTTATGGCCCTTTGGATTATTCTTGAGCAAAATGAGATTTTGATATTTGAAAATGCAACTCATTCATAATTTAATGTCTGATGTTTCACTTTTACTTCTTTTACTATTTATAATTTAAGTTTGAATAATTTAAAGATTGAATGATATATTTAATTTTAATCAAGGATTAGATTGTGATTTATTTACATTTTCAAAGACGAAAATATTCTATTATTGGATTATTATTCTTCTTAAGCCATATCATCCATATATAAAGTAATAAAACACTTGGGTTTGAATTACTGTAGTCATGTCTCATGGCTTCACGACTCCCATGTCCTGAATCCTACGCCTACTCCGCTTGTAAAATTTACTTGAAAAGTCTACACTATAATACATTCAAGTTATGGCCCCTCCCCTGCCACAACGGATACCTCCTCAGATAGTTAAGTCTCATGTTCTCAACTCTCATCCCCCGGGTCCCTTTTTCTAAGCATTACAGGAAGTCTAAACCACGGAAGAAAAAGATGTGGGTGTGAATGGGATTAGAATTAGGCGATTAACTGGTTAGTTTATATTTATTTGACCAGAACAGAGTTGTGTACTTTGGTTAGAAACAAAAAACCTACCAATTTCCTTTAAAATAGATATGCATTGATGGCCAATGAGAATTGGCTCGTCTAATTGACTTTTGCTTATGGCAACTTCTGTATAAGAAAGAAAGATATGCGTTGAAGAAAAAAAAAAAGATATGAATTGAAGGAAGAAAAAGAAAGTCCTTTTGTAGATAGTGGTGATATGATTACACTGATTACTTACAACGGACAAAATTCTTTGATTGCTGAGATTTAGAATGGACTAAATTCATTGCAAGAGCCTACAATTGCAACAAAATCCTTCTACGAAGTCCTATTTTCTACACAAGCACAAAAGAAAATCCAAAATTTTAACTTGGTTAGCATTGAAATATGGTATGCCATTCAAAGAATCATCCTAAAAAATGTCATGTTCACTGTTTCATTTGTATTCTCCATTTGAAGACTTAAGCGACCGGAACCACCAAAAAAAAAAAGTTATCCAATGTCAAGATTTTGAAAGAACAGATGTCGAGAAAATTAATTTTGAAAGAATTTATGTTAAAAAAATTTATTTGTAGGAATTATTTTTATTTGGACAGTGTAAAGCAAAATTACTTTTACAGGTAAAATTATCAAAAAAGAATGAAATGTAATCTTTAAAAAATAAGGTTATTTTAGTAACTTTAATCGATGCATTGAAAATAAGAGTATGTTTGATTTGATAATAATAAAGGATGAAATTTTGCAGAAGTAAAATTTTATGAAAAAGAAAATGTTTGGTTTAAGAGAAAAAGGAAAAAGTTTTGAGGGGAGTAAGATTTTCCCCAGATTAGAGATTAAATTTTAACCCCGTTAGACTAGGGCAACAAGCAGGGAAATATTTTTGAATTCTTGCAGTCTCTCGTCGTCGTCGCTCTTCTTCGTAATTCTATTTTGTCGCTCTCCGCCAATCGTTCTCTTTCATTGCTCTCCAATGTAGTTCCCCTCCGTTGCTCTCAACCACCGCTGCGAGCTACCACCACCTAAATCCTTCAGCCATTTCATCAATTATTCATCCATTCTCATTTAACTTTTTGGGCAGAAGCGGCAACGAAAATGTGGCAGAGAAGTTTCACCTCAATAGACCCAAAGGGGGGAATGGGGTCACGATTTAAGATTTGCGCATCGATTCCCTGATAATTCTTTGGATTTTAGCTAACGAGAAGATCATAGTTGCTCCGTTGAATCCATCCCTTAAACTGTGTGTTGATCTCGAGGTTTTGGTTTTCCTTTGAGATATGGGTTTAATAAATGAAATCTTTCTTGTGTAATTGATTTGTTGCAGTAATTGAAATCTGTCTTCGATGGGAATGGGTGTCAATGTTTTCATATTCAACCGAATATGCTTTGATACCATGAGGTAATATAAAAGTACTCAAGTTTCATCTTTTTCAATCTAATTTAAAATATATTTTTTGGTTTGTTCTTGTATATTTGGGATGCTTTGACTCCTGCATATATGATTGCTGTTTTGAGGCTGTGAAACTTGGCGTGAAAGTTACTTAATTTTTTTTTTTTCATAAGCATACCAAACAAGATTAAAAGAAAATTTTAATCCATTAATATTTACTCTATAAAAAATTTATCCCTTAAATTTTTTTACCCTTAAATTTTAAGTATATAGCAAACATAACCTAAGTAGCTGGAAAAGCTACAAATTTCTACTGCAAGGAGAATCAGTTTTCCGTGTCTCAAAAGTGCAGACTTGAATAACCAAACAGGATAAAAAAAATTTAGAACCAAGTTCATGTAAAATAAACGCCCGTTTGGTGTCTAGCAAACCAAACATGTACTTAATCAACAAACAAAAAAACCAATTTAGGAATGTTCGTTTTCTCAGCGTTGATTCGTAGTTTATGTGTGTGCTCATAAATAAGAGTGGAAATAAGTTAGCTTAAGTTAGGTTTTCTTTAAATGAATCTAACTTATTTTATAAAATATTAAGCCTGAATCTGGTTTATTATTTGATATAAGTTTTTTTTTGACTTGACTTGATTTTTTTATGAAAGTACAAAAATTTGTCCTGGTCTGTAAATCTATTTAAAAGTTTATATTATATAAAAATTTTAAATAGAGTTAATAAGTCTATATTTTAAAAATATCAAATAGCCTGTATTTTTAATTAAAATTGTTAAATTATGTTTAAGATTAATAAATTATATAAATAAATATAATAATAAATTATATAAATATTATACTTTTTAATTATATATGTAGATAATAGACAAATAAGCCGACCTATGTGTATACCAAAAAAAGTCAAACTTATTAAGTTAAATAGATATTTTTAATAATTTAAACCAAGTCTATTTAATTAAATAAATTTTTTAAAAAAAGTTAAAATTTGACTTTATATACTACATAAGCTTAGATTTATTAAGACTGAAAATAGATTAAATCATAAGACTCTGCTAGGTCGCATAACCTATTTCCACCCCTATTCATACAAAGCAAAAATTAATCTTAGATTTATTCAAAGGCTAGGCCATATGGTTATTAGCAAAAAGAAAGGGTTGAAATTCCTTAACAGATTGGTAAACTAGTTCAATATTCTTATTTGTTGCTTTAGCTTTGGTCACGATTATTTTGTTTTATTTATTAGGCCAAAATCTCATGAATAAGGAATAGGTTTGATAAGTGATTAATTGGGGATACATATTTGAATCACTTAAGTGCTATTACGTCGCTAGATTATTTCTGATGTTGAAGCACTGATTGTGATTATAGATAAAGATAGGGGTGATCACGGGTCTAGATAAACTCATAGGCCCGATTGACCCGAACCAATCTAATAAGAAAATTTTGGATTGGTTCGAGTAATTTTTAAAAAACCAATTGTAGTCGGTTTGGGCAGTGGGTTTGATTTTCCAAACCCAACTATCTGAGTACCCATGCCTTTTTTTTTTTTTTCAAAACCTAGAGAAGAAACGACGTAGTTTTGCTCTTGAAACAGTAACCACATGAGATCGAAAAATTCCTCTTCCCCCTTGATTGCAGGGCTTCCTTTTTTCCCTCTTTTCAATTTTGCGAATGGTTGCTCTGCCCTAAGTTGCGAGACGATTGTCCTCCTCTACCTAAAATCGGCCACCTTTGCCCTCCCCTTGCTGCCTCGATCTTGCGCAAACTCCACACTAGCTGCCGGCTTGATCTTGCGTGATTTCAGGCAACCTTAGCTTTCAACATGCGCAATAATCGACATGGTGGGGTGGCTTCATCAATGTCCTTCCCTCGCCGGCCAGATCTTGCGCAAACTTCATGCCAGCTGCTGGTTTGATCTTGAGTTATTTCAAGTAGCCTTGAGCCCTCAACGTGTGCGACAGTCAACATGGTCGTGTGGCTTCATCGATCTGCCTCTGTTGTGTGACACAGTGGTGCATCTTCACTGATCTGCCTTTGCTGCGCGACACGGTGGCGCGGCTTCACCGATCTGCCTCTTCAAAGATTATTACATTTTTTTTTTATTTTTTGGGATTTTTTTATCCATGCTGGAAAATGAGTAGGAATTAAATCAAATTATCCTATGACCCAACCCAAACCAACTCGATTCTAGTGGGTTGGTTCGTTTCGGGTTGATCACAATTTTTTCACAAAATCGATCTACCATACCAGGTCAATTGAGCTTCAGTTTTAACTTAATTCTTTTGCTAACCTAACCCAAATCGACCTGTGATCACCCCTAATAAGAGATGTTATTATTGCAACATATCTTTTAGTTTGAACGTTACTCCTTTAATTATTATCATTAAAAAGGTCGTGATTATCATCTAGTTAGATTTATTATTTTATTAGGGAGGATGACCTCTTGTTATGGACTTATTTTTTTTAATGTTTTGATTTGTTCTATTTCATGGGAAATTCTTAGTTTTTATCGTAAGAAGTTTTTTTTTTCTCTCCACACCAATGATAATATTAGACTAAAGTTAGGATCTCTATATCTATAATCAAATGGTATATATAATAAATTAAATTTATATATGATTAAGTATGAAATGATTAAATAAAATATAGTTAAAATTGCACCGAAAAAATATAGTTAAATTAAATGATAAGAAATTAGAAGCTAATTTGGTAAAATAAAACTAAAGGAAAGGTCATCCCCTACCCATCTGACGTGGCAGAATTCCGATCAGATGTGCTATATGATTCAATAATATTGTGTCTCTTCAATCTTCAATCTTGAATCTTGATCATCCCTACCAATTCCAATCTCTCCCTCCTCTCTCTCTCTTCTGAAAATGGCGCTGCTGAGGCCACCTGCACAGCTGGCAACACCTGGGAGAATTCACCCCCGTCGCCAACTATCATGGCGGTGCACTGTAGCGCCCGGCACACTCGTGCTTCCCCCTTCCATTTTTCTTTCTCCTTCAACGACTACGGGTTCGTTTACTTCCATTCCTTTTGCCTTCTCAAATCAAACACTTGCACTGCTGACTCACAACCCAAACCCCACTTTCCCAATACTACCAACGCTCTTTTCTTTAAATTCTCTTCCTCTGTGACTGTGTGCCAGCCCAGTAAGCGCTGCTCTAAATATGCACGCGATACACATACTCTGCAACCAAAAAAAAAAATCAATTTTGCATTGAATTGCATTGCATTGATGGGGATTTCTGTCTCTCAGCTATGCATTTCGCGATATTGTTTCTCAGGAAGATGGCCACTCGTGAAATGCACTGCGCAGGTTCAGACAACAGGGGCCGTGAATCTTGCTCCCGGGACCCCTGTTAGGGCAACCAATATACTCGTGGTTGGTGCTACTGGAACGCTGGGAAGGCAGATTGTCAGGCGGGCACTCGATGAAGGCTACGATGTTAGGTGCCTCGTAAGGCCTAGGCCAGCTCCTGCTGACTTCCTTCGCGATTGGGGAGCAACCGTTGTCAATGTACATTTTTCACTTCCTGCTTTTTTTTTTTCTTTTCCAAATTGCCCAAAATTTTAATGGCATTTCTATCTGGATGTTCCATTTTCTTTTTTTTTTTCCTTTTTTTTTAATTATTCTTCGCTGTCTAATCAAATCAAATATTGGGCTTTGGAGTTCCATGGGATTGCATTGCTTATATGGGTGTTCTCTTCCTTTTCCCTGCTGGAATTATTGTTCTTGTCTAGAATTATGCAAGAAGGAGATAAACTGTTTTGTGAAGTTATATTTTATTTAGGTTTCTCAAGTAAGATGGTCGTTGTAGTAGGAATTGCTAATTTATGTCGAAATTAGATGTACCGTTCCTTCGAAATTGCTAATTTCTCGAGTAAGATGGTCATTGTAGTAGGTTGGTTTCTTCAAAATCCTGATGTGCCTGACTTGTCTGATTATGCATAGCAAAATGTTAATCGACTTGGGGTTGATTTTGACTGTCTGATAAATTTGTCTTCTGGAGCAGAAGTTCTTTCATCTTTTAATAATCTTTTTTTTAACTGTCTGTTTTATGGGCGTTCAAAGAACAGAACCAAACCAATGAAACCGGTCAGTTTCGTTTAAAAAGATTTTTTTGTATGATTCAGTTCACGCTTATGTACATGTATGTTCAGTTCGGTTTCAGGTTTGGGTTCAGGTTCAGACAACACCATTTGAACTGAATCAAACCATACGTGTATTATATATATACACACATACGTATGTATATATATCTTTGTTGAACTGAAAGATTTTTTGTTTTTTTTAAATAACTCATTGTCTAATACATATCTTTGTTGAAGCCTTGCAGCTGTATTGACTTGCTAGAATCCTACTGTTATTGTTATTGACTTGCTTTAGCACATGTAAATATTAGTTGCTAACTTGTTGTTACTACTGTTTAGGGGTCAAGGGAATATGACTTAGGTATGAACTAATTAGTTAATGGATTTGGATCCTCTCATTTTTCTTAAGAACATGACAGTGTCATATTATGATGAGAGTGACACAAATTGCTTCTGTGCAAGACTTGTGGGTCCCTCCAGAGATCAATTTGTGTTTCTCTATCATAACATGAAATTGTCATCTTCTTAAGGGAAATGAGAGGATCCAAATCCTTAGTTAATTCCATATTATGTTATTATAATTAATGGAGCATTTGCAAGAATTGAGAAAGCTATAGACCATGATTTGGAACTTGGTTTGGTTTTGGTTCCAAAAGTTCCTATGGTTTGGTTTGGTTTCTAAAATTTAAAAACCAGTGGAGGTCAGTTCAGTCGGTTCAAGTTTAAGCCTCAAACTGAACTAAACCTGATCATGAACACCTTTAATTTGTTTATTTTCTTTAGATACTTACTGTAGAATAGATTTTCTTTGCAGCATATCGCCTTCCAACTGTAATAAATTTGATCTCTTGCAAGATTTACAGAAGTTTTAATGTTTATTAATTTTGACCAGGCAGACCTCAGTAAACCGGAGACTATTCCTGCAACATTGGTTGGCATACACACAGTAATTGACTGCGCCACAGGGCGTCCAGAGGAGCCCATCAAAACCGTAAGTTTCATATTGAAGATTTCATTATTTTCTTTATTTGTTTTTCCATATGGATCTAATCAACATTTGGATTTATGGAATTATACAGCTGATTTGTGGGAAAAGACTGTTGATTCAGCAGTCTATTGTTGACCCTTTGTATAATTTCCCATTTATTTTTTAAGGCCTTGTTTGGTGCACTTAATAGTATAAGACCTGATAGTTTAAAATACTAGGATAAGGCATGATAGTATAAAAGAGCTGATAAGCTCTTATACTATCAAGTGTTTGGTCATTCATATATAAATAGACTGATTGTATACATAATATTTATTATGACAAAACTGTCCTTTTCATAAAAAACAAAACAAAATAAAACTAGCCTTGTTCATTGAAGAGACCAAAGAAGACTAATTGGGAAAAAAAATCTGGATGCTTCGCCCATGGTAACAAACACTTACTTGTGTATTTCTGCCTTTAATAACATAAATAACTACAAAATCATTTGAAGAATCAAGGTGAAAGAAAAGTAAAATATAGAAAAATGACAAATGCCCACTTCAAGAATTTGTACATTACCTGTTCTTCTCTGGTTTCTAGTGACAGACATGGCCTTTTGAAGATAGGATAAATAAAATATAGTAAATTGAGAGAAAGCATAAAACTTGACTTCTAAAACTAGTTACGATTGGAAACTCAGATATGGTGGTTAAAAATCAGAGATGGATGCATAATCTCTTTTATCTTTGTTCGTTTCATCTGCATTGTTGTTTTTGGCATCAAAGCTCACCTCTTCTCCTACTCCTACGACCCTAATAACTCCCACTGCTGCAAGTTCAGTCTTTTCTGCCACAGTTATCACCTCTACCGGCATTCGCTCCACCACCGGCCACTCCCCCACCAGCATCTCCTGCCAGTGACCCCTCCTCCAGCATCTCCACCTCTGGCAACACCTCCATGGCTCCACCAGCGAGAAGGATGCGAGACCAGATATGAAGAGTAGGGGTAGAAATGGAAGAGGCTCTCTAATGGGTTTTATCATTTCCTTGATCACATGATAGAGTTATCAGGTTATAGTAGGATAAAATTCTTTGACTGGATTTTACTATCCTATCAACTATATATGCCAAGTACTTGATAACACTTGATAGTATTTACTTATATTATCAGGTCATCTTTATACTACACGCCAAATGCATCCTAAACTTAATTTAAAACTGTGCTGGCTTTGATATTTCTATTGATGCTATGTGGAACATGCAGAACATTTTGCTTGAAGAGAAAATTTAAAGTCGATGAAAGAAAGGGGTTTAAAGAGAACATTAGTTGTGTAGGGGACACTTTGGAGCTTCATATTGAGTGGGTTAAGTATTTTCAGGAAGAATTATGAAATGTAACTTTATTTATGTCCTTTAACTTATCAATTGATATTTTATAATTAAATTTGTTACAACTTTGTCATTATTTTTCTAAACATTTGACAATAACTACATATATTATAGTTACGACTATTTAATATTTTTTAAATAATTAACAAATAAATTCTCACTTCCATAGATGCATGGTTCAACAACTAGTTATACATCTAAGTAATATCATGCAAAGAACGTACTTTATTTGATGACTTCCATTTGTTCCATTTAGGTAGACTGGGAAGGAAAAGTTGCTCTTATACAATGTGCAAAAGCAATGGGAATTCAGAAATATGTCTTCTATTCCATCCATAACTGTGACAAACATCCGGAGGTCCCATTGATGGAGATCAAGTATTGTACTGAGAAATTTCTCCGAGATTCAGGCCTGAATCACATCATAATCCGCTTATGTGGTTTCATGCAAGTAATGCCTCTAGATTGATGTTTGGGATTTCTTAAATAATTATGCACAACTCAGTTTGCAGTTCAGCGTCTGTCTTATATCTCATATAAAGTGTCTTTATGTTTCAAGTTTATTACATTTTGACTTTTCCTCATCCCCCTTCTTTCAATAAAAATATAATGTATGCCAGTAAGGAAAAGATAGTTTCTTGGAAAACAAATATTCAGTAGAAAAGCAGTTAGAAACCCGGCAAAATAAAAAAAAAAAAATGCGGATGGAGAGTCATATCTACATATTAAGGAGGACAATACCCATAAGTCACTTGATATGTGATAGGCTTGGTTGTGTGTGTGCAAGCGTTCACTTCCATATAAATATGGTATCACAATTCACCTTTGAGTGTCTTGTCCAATGTTTACGCTAAATGCTCTGATACCATTATTGCAGGGTCTTATTGGGCAGTATGCTGTTCCTATCCTGGAAGAGAAATCTGTTTGGGGAACTGATGCCCCAACAAGAATTGCTTACATGGATACTCAGGTTAACTTAATACATAGCTGGTTCTTTCTTTGCCCGTTTGGTTTCATATTTACATGATGTGATGTCTTTCTAATATCTAATCACTCTACATCTATTTTTAGGATATAGCTCGCTTGACATTTATAGCCTTACGAAATGAGAAAATAAATGGTAAACTTCTTACATTTGCTGGTCCTCGTGCATGGACAACCCAAGAGGTAAACACCATATTGTACATGCCTGCATGTGCTATTTAGCTTGCTGATGTACCTGGCTCACTTGCACATTTGTTACTTTTCTTCTTGATTTTAGGTGATAACATTGTGCGAGAGGCTTGCAGGGCAAGATGCTAATGTAACTACAGTTCCAGTCTCCATTTTAAGACTCACTCGTCAGTTGACACGATTTTTTGAGTGGACAAATGATGTTGCTGACAGATTGGCATTTTCGGAGGTATTTGTTTCCTCAGTAGCTGTGTTTTATGGAGCAGACTGACTTATTTTTGTCTCCTGCTATCCTGCACTTGGTTGAAAAAAACTAATTAATCTATTATATTCTACTAATTGGACTGCCTCTCTGGACACGGGGCAGTTTTTTGTTGCAATTAGGAAAAAATTATTCCCGCTCAAATTTAACAGGCTAATTTTTTCTTTATTTCTGTTAGAACATGTGGTTTAGGCCCATTTATTCATTTTTCTCTCTGAAAGACCCTCTTCTTTTTTGTTAAATTTTTTTTCTCTCTCTAAAATCCTTTTCCTCTTCGTACTCATTGCCCTTTTCAACGCGCATTCCCTGAGCTTCTGTTTAGTATTGGTGGTTGATACGACCCCTAGGGTGTATGTTAGGAGGAGGTTAAGGAAAAGCAGGGTATCAGAACCCTACAACAGCCCTGAAGATCCGGTAACTAGGAGTAACTGACTCACGCCACACGGGTGGGTGAGCTGCTGCCAACGTGCACTGAAGGAGAGACGGATTGCATGACACGCTGAGCTTCCGCGTGACTCTCAGGAGGCATGAGGGTGTGATGGGGTGGAGTTCCTCGTGAATTCAAAAGAAGGGTGTGACGGGAGAGGGAGGGTGCGACGCTATAAATATGCATGTAAGCTAGTAGGAAAGGTAGGAAAGAACTAAGAGAGGACAGTGAGGGAGGAAGCCGAGTATCCTCGAAATTACTCGGGTATTCTGTAATTTTTTCTTCTTTTTTCTAGCTACCTTGTAACATTTCAGCCCCTCTATTTCAGTTTCCCTACTAGAAATTGAGTAGCAGAGGAGATAAACACCTGTTTCCTATCAAAAAACCTTGAGTTCTGGTCCAGTCTTATCAACTGGTATCAGAGCTCCCGATCTGGGAGCTGTGCTATGGTTCACACACGAATGGAGGCCAGGATAGAAGCTCTGGAACGCAGCATTGAGTTCGATGGAGGGTTAGAGGGAAGAAGTCCTTCAATGGAGGAGAGAAGCAGCAGAAGATCGGCAGGCAAGGGAGCTACGGGAGAGACAGAATGAAGTAATGCAACAGGAGATGATGAAGACTCCTCCGAGGAAAGACTCCTGAAACCTTCACGGAGGAGAACAGAGGTGAATTCTGATGATGAAGGAGAGGTAGAACGAAATTATGGCACTCCCAGAGGGGTGTACCAGGGAGACAGATGGAGGAGGATGGAATTACCACTTCTTTTCCGGAGACTACACCTATGGGTGGCTAAATAGAGTAGAGAGGTACTTTCTTATCAACTCCATTCCTGATAGAGAGAAAGTACAGGCCATAATCTGGCGTTAGAAGGTAGAGCTCTGAATTGGTTCCAATGGTGGGAGGCACGCACGGTGGAGATCACATGGCCTAGGTTCAGAGAATCTCTACTGAGGCGCTTCCAACCGAGTTTGGCGGGGGAAATCCATTTGAGATACTCCTGGGACTACGGCAGACGGGGTCAGTGGGGGAATTCAGAGAAAATTTTGAGTTAATCTCTGGACCCTTGCGACATGCTGATGAAGATATCCTGAAGAGGAGTATTTTTAAACGGACTGAAGGAAGAAATAAGAGCAGAATTGAAAGCTGCATCGATTAGATTCATTAACTGATCTGATGGATCAAGCGTTGTTGATTGAGGAGAAAAACTGGACGTGTGGAAAGCTTAATACAGCAGCTGGCAAGACGTCCGGCTGGAGCTAAAAAGCTGCTCCATCCTCTAAATCAACAGATGTATGGGGAGGAAAAACAATAACGAAATACAGAAAGGAGGAGCAGGTAACCAAACTAAGGCTATATCCCTGAAACCAACACAGGGAATAAAGCTGCGGAAGGGTGCAACCGGAACCAACTCGGAAAGAAGGAATCAAGGAGGTTTCAGATGAAGAGTTACCAGGAGAGGATGAGGAAGGGGCTCTGCTTCAGATGTGATGAGAAGTATAGCCCGGAAGCATGTGTGCAAAAATAAGCAGTTCCATGTTCTGCTGATCGAGACGCCCGAAGAAGAAGCATTGGTGGAGGACAGGGGACAGGAGCAAGTGGAAGAAACCAAGCAGAGAACTACAACTGTCCATGCACAACATAATGGGGATGACTTCTAAGAAATCCCTTAAGCTGTGGGGGGAGATAAAAGGGAGAAAAGTTGGTGATCCTAGTTGACTGCGGAGCTTCCAATAATTTTATTGCGAAAGGGATAGTCCAGAAAGCTGCAACTACCGATATCTGATACTCCATAATATCTGGTGAAGGTAGGGGATGGACATAAAATAAGGAGTAAAAGGGTATGCCGAGGAGTAGCACTGCGCATGCAGGGAGTGGAGGTGATTCAGGACTTCTATCTGTTTGAGTTAGGAGGTGCAGACGTGGTATTAGGGATGGATTGGTTGGAAAGTCTTGGAGAAATTCGGGCCAACTTTAGAGATCTCACTCTGAAGGTTGAAGGTGGCTCAGGAATTAATCACAATCAGGGGGAACCTTCCCTCTGCAAAGCCCATCCTAAAAACCAAGTCCTGCAGGACTCCGGAGAAGGATACATTGTAGAATACATACAATGATCACAGCTGAACCGGAAATGGAGCAACCCGGATTGGGCAGAGTTACAGACGGTACTGGCAGCATTCGAAGATGTATTTAGTAACCCCCAAGGCTTACCACCAGCCAGACAGCACGATCATACCATCACCCTGCGAGAAGGAGCCCAAATTCCAAATCTGAGACCTTACCGGTATCCGCATTACCAGAAAAACGAATTGGAAAAGATTGTGGAGGAGATGTTAACGGCAGGGATCATCCGGACTAGCAGTAGTCCATACTCCAGTCCTGTTATATTGGTAAGAAAGAAGGATGGCAGCTGGCGTTTTTTGCGTGGACTACAGGGCTCTCAATAAGATCACCATTCCAGATAAGTTTCCTATCCCAGTTATAGATGAATTACTTGACGAACTAGGAGGTGCAAAGGTGTTTTCTAAACTGGATCGTAAATCTGGATATCATCAAATACGGATGAACACAGAAGACATTCCAAAAGACAGCCTTTCAGAACTCACGCCGGCCACTATGAATTTCTGGTCATGCCATTTGGTTTGACCAATGCTCCCTCCACTTTTCAATTCACTTATGAATGAAGTGTTAAGGCCATTCTTAAGGAAGTTTGTCCTGGTATTTTTCGATGACATCCTCATATACAAGCAAAGACCAACAGTCTCACCTGCAGCACCTTCAGCTGGTGCTGCAATAGCTTACGGCAACAGCAAGTTGTACGTGAACAAGAAGAAATGTGCTTTTGGGCAGCATCAGATTGAATACTTGGGCCATTACATTTCACATGAAGGGGTGGCAGCTGACCCCAAAGAAGGTGGAAGCTATGCAGTCCTTGGCCGGTTCCTAAAGATCAAAAGGGTCTCCGAGGCTTTCTTGGTCTCACAGGCTATTACCGCAAATTTGTCCAAGGATATGGGAAAGATTGCTAAGCCATTGACGAACCTTCTCAAGAAGGATAATTTTTCTTGGGGGAATGGAGGCTCAACTGGCTTTTGAGCAGTTAAAGTCAGCCATGACCAACATTTCCAGTCTTAGCAGTCCCAGACTTTCTCCAAACCTTTCACAATCGAAACAGACGCCTCCAGCATAGGCATTGGAGCGGTGTTAATGCAGAGGGCAGACCTTAGCTTACATTAGCCAAGGACTGTCCGAGCGGGCTCAAGCCAAATCAGTTTATGAAATAGAGTTAATGGCGGTAGTTTTTGCAATTCAAAAATGGCGACACTATCTAATGGGAAGACACTTCATCATCCATACGGACCAGCAGAGTCTCCGATTCCTTCACCAGATCAGAAGCTAATGGGAGAAGAATCAATACAAAGTGGATTTCTAAGCTTATTGGTTTTGATTTCGAAATCCACTACAAACCTGGTATTGACAATAAAGCTGTAGATGCTTTATCCCGTCGGATGCAATTTGGAGCTATCTCCACAGTTCACTTTCAGGGTTGGACAGTTTGGCTGGAGAAGCTCGGGCAGACCCCAAATTAAAGTCAAGTAATGCAGGAATTACTACTGCAACCCGACTCTCATCCAGGTTACCAACTCAGAGGAGACCAGCTTACTGTATAAGGATCGTTTAGTTCTGCCTAAGACATCTACAACGGTTGCCCTCATTCTTCAAAGGAATTCCACGATACTGCTAGTAGGAGGACATTCTGGTTTTTTCAAGACCTTTAAGCGAATTTCAGCACTGGTGTACTGGGAGAGTATGAAGAAGGATATCCAACGATACGTGGCTGCATGTGGAGTATGCCAAAGAAACAAATACCAGACGTTATCCCCAGCAGGGCTGCTGCAACCATTACCTATCCTAGCTCATACCTGGTCCGATATATAGATGGACTTCATAGGTGGACCACCGAGAGCTCACGGGGTGGATACCATTTTAGTGGTGGTCGATAGACTCACCAAATATGCCTACTTTATGCCCCTTGGTCATCCCTTCACAGCTAAAGAGGTCGCTGATGTCTTTGAACGCTGATGTCTTTATCAAGATGTTGTCAGGCTGCATGGCATCCCAACATCCATCATTACCGACAGGGACAGACTATTTATCAGTCACTTTTGGACCGAGTTGTTCAAGCAGATGGGAACTAAGCTCAAGTTCCTTCAGCTTAACCACCCTCAGTCGGATGGGCAGACCGAGGTGGTCAACAGATGTTTGGAAACTTATCTCCGATGCATCACTGGCACTAAGCCCAAACAGTGGCCTAAATGGCTCAGTTGGGCAGAATTTTGGTATAATACTAATTACTATTCGTTCCACCAAACTCACTCCCTTCAAGGCATTATATGGCACAGACCCACCTACTATACTTAAAAGGACAATCCAACCCATCAGCTGTGGAAGAGTTAATCAACTGCTAGCTGAAAGAGATCAGATGTTAGCTACTCTCAAGGATAATCTCACTCAGGCACAAAACCGTATGAAGTCGCAGGCGATAAGCATAGGCGAGAAGTAGCCTATCAACCAGGGGACTTAGTTTTCCTCAAAATTCAGCCTTACAAACTACGTTCCTTGGCTCAACGCATCAATCAAAAACTAAGCCCACGCTACTATGGTCCACTTGAAGTCATCGCCAAAGTCGGCCAAGTCGCCTATACCATTAGGCTACCAGGGAGCCGCCATTCATCCTACCTTCCATGTATCTCTTCAAAAAATCCATCGCAGCTTCAGAAAACAAGTCAACCGCTGCCTCCTTTTCTCTCCGAAGACATGGAATTACAAGTATACCAGAAACTGTCATGGCTGTCCACACCAATCCGCGGGTCAACAAGAGGCCTCATACAATGGAAAGATCTGCCAGCTTGTGAAAATTCATGGGAGCTGATGTCCACATCCAGACTCAATTTCCAACCTTTCACTTGAGGACAAGGTGGAACTCCTGGGGGGAGTATTGATACGACCCCTAGGGTGTATGTTTAGGAAAAGGTTCAGGAAAAACAGGGTATCAGAACCCTGCATCAGTCATGAAGATCCGGTAGAGTAACTAACTCACACCACACGGGTGGGTGAGCATGGGGCCAACGTGCATTGAAGGAGAGAGGATTGAATGACAGCTGAGCCTCTGCGTGACTCCTCACAAGCATGGGAAGCGTGA
Organism: Castanospermum australe; assembly: GCA_019955255.1. Lineage (NCBI taxonomy): Eukaryota > Viridiplantae > Streptophyta > Magnoliopsida > Fabales > Fabaceae > Castanospermum > Castanospermum australe. The sequence goes on along the minus strand of NSJW01000441.1, from coordinate 2,353,161 downwards.
TGGAGTTTTTCCCACGCGATTTCAAAAGAAGAGAATGGCGAGAGAGGGAAGGTGCAACTCTATATAAGAGTTGCATGTAAGCTAGTAGGAAAGGTAGGAAAGAACTGGGTGAGGACAGGGAAGGGAGGAACCGAGTATCCTCGAAATTACTCGGGTATTTTGTAACTTTTCTTCTTTTTTTGTCTATCTACCTTGTAAAGTTTCAGCCCCTCTATTCAGTTTCCCTACTGGAAATTGAGTAGCAGAGGAGATAAACACTTGTTTCCTATCAAAAACCTTGAGTTTTGGTCCAGTCTTATCAGTGGTGTTACTTCTTCATCAAAGAAGGTTGATGCTGGAAATTTTAATTTTACTTGCACAAGTTTGTATTTATTATTGCATTTCTTTAAGTTCATTATTATTTATCTGTTTAAGTTATTTGCATGGTTATCTAAGATATAAAATAAACACAAATACGTATTAGAAATATAACTGTACAATAAAATAAATACATAATAATAAATAAAAATACAACAAATATAAAAGAAAGAAAAAGAAAAAAAAACCCGTAAAAGTTACAGGAGTATAGACTAGTATAATATAAAATCGAATCTTCTGGAAATGGCTTCTTCAAGGACATATGCTTATGTGGTTAGCGGCTTTATTATTGACATTTCGTGTCCATCTCAGATTGTATTTTAAATTTTAGGTGTCAATTTATCTGCAATATTTAGTGTGTGTATACAGCTTTTTTCTTCTTTTACTGGTAGTAAAAGGTGCCTTAATGGGCTAGTCACTTAAAATGGGAAAATATGCAGGTCCTTTCCAGCGACACTGTTTTCTCTGTTCCGATGGCGGAGACGTATAATCTTCTTGGCGTGGATTCAAAAGATATAATTACATTAGAGAAGTATTTGCAGGACTACTTCACAAACATACTGAAGAAATTGAAGGATCTTAAAGCACAGTCAAAGCAAACAGATATTTACTTCTGAAAGATGATTTGTAAATTGAAAACAAGGTGATGATGTAGGTATGTAGAAAGTTGGATACATTGAAAACGCTCCCACAATGTATGTTGATATTGAAATTTGGTAATTCTCCTGCCCCATCCTTTTCCCCTTCCCCTTCCTCTTCCTCTTCCTTTTATTCTCGTTGTGCACGTCTTGCTGTTTTATCATGAACGTTGGACTCTCGTATCTTCCAGAGACAAGGACGCTTCGGCTTCTGTGTTTGATGCTCGGTTCATTAGTCACAAAGATTTACATTGCCTTAAAATGCTCCTGCTCCGAAGGCACATTTTTCTTCTCTCTTTCTCCTTTTGCATAAATAACAATAACAAATATCCAATTATTAATATTTGTTGAGTTGGTGTTTTTGGGTCGAGAAGATTTATAACATTCTTAATGATTACTGTACTGCGCATAGCCAGTGAATCAAGGCACAGTCCCTTCCCTTGAAGTTGAAAGCTCCCTATGAACCAATCCTTCGTAGTTGTTGCGACTTGCAACCCAAACTTCTAGGCTCCACACTAGTAGTAAGTAACATGGGTTGGGTTGTGCCACCTCCAAGCTCGACGAACTCCCTTCCCTGCTGGCTGCTGTGCGTGGTCCTTTGTATGCCACCACTGCTGTACCTCATTCATGGACGAGGCTGAGGCTACTCACCACAACCGCTATGCTATGCTCTCTCCGCAGCTCGCTCACCTCGCCTACATTATATATGTGAAATTGTGCTGAAAGATCATATCAAATCAAGGTTACTTGCTCTGCTACTTGAGTGGATTTAGCAATTGAATTCTCAATCTTTAGATCCATCCAGTTACCCATTGCACAAAATCCATTCTGGCTCCCTATGTATTTTCTTTAGCCTTGTAACTTATTTGACTACTTACATATGATGTTGTAGCCCATGCCCTTGTTTATTGTTCTTACGTTTACATGGTTTTATTTTTTCCTTTTTTTTGGGGGTACAATATGGTTTCAATTAATGTTGTCAGTTTCCTGGATGCTGCTGACTTGTTATATATCCTTTGGGAAATGTAAATATTAATTTATTATATATAACTTTTGGGTTGTGTGGGTAATGTTCTGTATATATGGTAATGGTATTTAGTATAATATAAACTTATCTTCAGGTTGACCAGAATGTGGAAATCCATGCTTGAATGCCATCTAGTCAGTGTGAAATAATTAGAGAAGCCAGAATTCTGGGTTCCATTGGATCCAGGAAGAAGAGCGATGATAGTCATCTTCTAGCTACCAAGCAGCTTGAACAAGAGCTTATCAATTGCACTTACCCATTCTCTAGCTAAATAAGTGCCCAGAAAAGTTATGTTAGAGCATTGAATAATTGGCTGCTGAAATGTCTCTTGTATGAAGCTGAATAAACACCCGATGGTATAGTCCCCTTTTCCCTGGGTGTCCCCCAGCATTTGTAATATGTAATCAGTGGTCCCAAGCTTTGGATAGAATATATGAGAGGAGTCGTTGATTCCATGCATGTATTTAGCATGAGTGTGCTTCAGATATGGGAACAAGATAGGCTAGAAATGCACCGGTAGTGATAGAGAAAAAGGATCTTGAGAGAAAAGTGAGAAATATAGATAAGATAGAGAAGACCAGAGCTACAGAAGCAAATTCAAGCATTAGAGCTGAAAATGGTTCCGGCATCTGGGAAGGTAAGGGTCTCTCAGTATATCATAAATCAAAGTGACAAAAGCAGTAGTCTGCAGGGTAGCTTGCAGCGCATTTTTTGAGGTCATGGAGAGATTCACAAACGAGAAGTTGGTAAAAGTAAAAGGGAGTGAAGAAGAAATTGCCACTCGCTATCATGAAAGAGTTTGATAGGGTCTGGTAAATAGTTTGATGGAAGTTGGAACTATATCTTCTCCAAGAATAGAATCTTGTTGACCTCCTGCTTCTAGCTATTATTTACACGAACGATTTTGGAAGGAGGGGGGCTGGGTTTGGTATGAGGTTGGAACTTTTGCTGTTACTGGATAGAGAATCCTTGCTCGATTCTCCTCTATGAAGCCACATTGGTGCTTTGGGTGCTGGGCTGGGACACTGATGGAGTTCGTTGTCAGCATACGAAGGAAAAGAAAGATATTGTGTAATATGTGGTTCTTAACTGAGGCGTGAGGCGTACAATCAATTGCCCGCGCAGTGTGTACGAAGCTTTGATATATGTCGCTAGAGGTGCCCAAATCCAAATTCTATCTGCTCTAATCTGAATAGTAAATAGTCTTTCTTTCTGCAATCTGCATTAGAAAATAGAAATAGAATTTTGGGTGAAGGACTGACTTTTTAAATCAGGTACCCTGCGCAAGTTTTGTGATGATAAAAGGGTGTCAAAATGAAAGAGGATACAGTCTGATGAGCAATTTGGAAGCAGTGTGACAACATGAATGGCTTATGATCTGTTGGAGTGACACAAGTCAGTCACTGAAATGCATGGCATGGGTACTACTACTGCTAGTTCCTGTAATAATCATAATCATAAAAAATATTCGTTGTTAGTTATATTGTACATGTGCAGATTACCTGTTACTGTAAGCATGATTTTGAATAACATTAACATTGATAGGGTGTTAGATTAGACAGAGATGGCTAAGCTATGAGTTACTTATTTGATAGATCCTTTCTCCTTTCTTTCCTGGAGAGCTTGGCATTGGCATTGGCAACTGGCGACCAACAAGCTATGTCAAAGAGAATGGGATAGGTTCCAATACCATTACATCCTGCAATGACCAAAATTATGTTATGATATCATTTGTATCTGTAAGCGGTGATCATCTCTTCTTTTCAACACAATTAGACAACTGTACTAGTTTTTAAGCTCACTAGGCTTTACGTTACGTTTCATTTTGCATTTTTGGCCGGAACGACTTTTTCAGAAAATGCCAATGATGAATGACATGATCTGATAATAAATTGGTATGTCAAAATAAATGTAAAATTATTATTTTATTTTTCTTATGTTTGATATATTAAATTAAATTATAATAATATTATCTTTCATAATAATGACGGTAGTGTTAAGGTCAATAGCGACCACTGTAGGAGCCCTTTGGGGTGCCCAAACTAGGATTCGTTATTATTTGAATTCGTTTAAACTTTAAAGAATATTTGCTTTGGTTGCATTGCTGTCGATAATGCCGCTCACTACTTGTTTGGGTAAATACCTAACATCAAAGTTTACCTCACAGAATACTGTTTTCTTTCTTTGGGTTAAATTTAATTCAATCACACTGATAACTGTACTGTTGCCATCAAAATTTGTGGTCGCACATGAACATATTAAACTATTCAATTTCGTAAGGTGACGACGCATTTAAGTTTATAATCTTAACATAAAGCAATTGGGAATCAGTCTCCATGGAATTAAAATTCAGTAGTCTTTATCATTAGAGTTCTATTAGACTCTTGCTGTCACTGGAAGACACCAAATCCACTAAAAGCCAATATTGAAAATTGTAACTTTTGCCCAGCAAGTAAAGATTAGATTTTATATATGACAGATCTGTCATTCTGTTTCAATGATATTATTTAAATACAACTTATAATTAGATATCAATAATTCTGGTTTAGACCTCTGAGCATAAAATCAATCATTTTAAAATTTTTAAGAAATTTATTTGTGACTCCATTCTTCTTATACTACTAGAGTCCTGTTAATGGTGTTTCTTCATCTAAGTCTTAGACCATCTATAAAGAAATGATTTAGTAGTAAATAAATTAGAACTTTGATAGGATGAATTTTGTCTTTAATGTTAGATATTCAAAATTTATTAAAAAATATTTTATGAAAAAATATAACTTCAATATTTTAAATAAGATTATGCCTCGTAAAAGTTCAAAAAAAACTTCGTTATACTTAAAAATAAATGTTGATGCTGAAATTATTGTTTATTATTTTTAATGAGTGAGCTTATATAAATGATAGATAAAAAGAATATATATTCTTAGGGTTGCTTAGAAACAGCAAAATCCAAATCCTTAAAACTTGAAAGGTTCGGTTGAGCATACGAGACAATGTTTTGCAATCTCAACTCAACTCTGTAATTAATTAAGACAAATTTTAAAAAAGAATAAAACGAAACTTTTAAACTGTGTTACAATCAGAGTATGCATCATTTGATTTTTTGTTGTGTGTAGTTGTGGAATTCAAAACATTTAGCTAGACGGAAAGTATAAAAACTCTAAGACCTTGCTTAAGAAATGGATGACAATAATGCAGTAATAATTAAGCGTTGGAACAGTGAAGGGTAATGTACGAGTATTACTAATTATTACAAGCGAAAGTGCAGGGGGGGGACGGTGCAGGGTACAGCGTAGCGTTAGCGGAGGTGTCTCTGGCAGGAAATAGCAACAGCGAGGAATGGATTGAGGGAAGTGGACTGTGGATCAAGGAAGCAAGCAAGGAACGCAACTCATCTCATCTCATCTATGGTTTCTTTGATCCCATAGCAGAGAGACAGAGAATAAGAGATTCTTCATTCACTTCACTTGAGAGAAGTCATGGGTTGCTGCCAATCATCCTTCCTCACAGAGACTCACCCCGAAAAGGACCAAAATCAGCAACCCTACCATACCCACAACAACAGCCACACCCAACCCCAATCCTTTGCACCTTCTCTTCTTGCTGACCCATCCACCGGCACCGGAATCCCATCTTTCTCCGAGTTCTCCTTCTCGGACCTCAAAGCTGCCACCAACTATTTCAGCTCTGACTTTATTGTCTCCGAGAGTGGCGAGAAGGCACCCAACCTTGTCTACAAGGGCCGCCTCCACAACCGCCGCTGGATTGCTGTCAAGAAGTTCACCAAGGCTGCTTGGCCCGACCCCAAGCAATTTGTGGTAACTCCTCTTCTCTTCTGCTTCCCTTTCCTTGTATCAATTTCTGACTGATTTCCGTACCAAATTTTGTGGGTTTTAGGAAGAGGCTTCCGGTGTTGGAAAATTGCGACATCGCAGGCTTGCTAATTTGATCGGCTACTGCTGTGATGGCGATGAGAGGCTACTTGTTGCTGAGTACATGCCGAATGACACTCTGGCAAAGCATCTTTTCCACTGTATGTATGCGTATTAGAATATAATGCTTCATAAATTTTCCCCTTGCAAGCTTCGATCAATTCAGTTCCAGAGTGCCCTTATCAACTCCGAGTTTGCCCACGTTCTTTGATCTATTCCAGCCCATTGTATAGGAATGGGAGTTATCTTTTTTGCATCCTTTTCCTAACAAAACTTGAAAGGGAATCTCACATAGCTTATTGCCAAAAGATAAGTAATTCACGTTGATGACTAAATTTTTTCACAAGTCTACGGTGAGCTGCAGCAGCAATTGCTTTCTCAAGTTTTCCCTTCTATGCGTGCTGTCACTAGCTGATTTTCTTGCTTGGTGACCAATTGGAATGGGTGACATTGATACTCATGGTTATTAAAACCGGACCCGCCGGTCTGGTCCGGTCCGGTCCGGTTGAACCGCTCTTCATTCCGGTTATGGTTCAATGCCATAACCGGATTTTTGTTTTAGACCGGATTGAGCCAGTCAAAAACCGGTCATAACCGGGAAAACCGGCCGATTTTCAGTGAACAAGTCGGTAATGATTTTTTTAAAAAAAATCTTTAACTTTCAAATGATCACATCTTTTGGTCTAGGAAGAGTTATGAAGCCCATAATATATCAATTGAAAGCTCTTTTCAAGCCTGTTGCTGTAGCAACCCGAGTTTACTCAATTGGAGATGTTTTCAAGACCTAAATTTGCCGTTTAAGTCTTTTTTGGGGCTGTTTTAGTCTTTTTTTTCCTTATATTTTAATTATTTTTTGTTTAATCAAGATTCCTGTTGCAACTTCAGACTAAAACCTTCTTATGTATCTTCATTATTAATGATGTGTGTTATGACATGTGTGTGTGCGTGTGTGTGTTAATTATTACGTCATCAGATTCGACCATCCAATCTAACTGGTTGAACCAATTAAACCTGAACTGGAAGTCTTGCCGATTCAACGTCCAGTCCGGTTTTAATAACATTGATGATACTAAGCTTTATATTATCTATATTTGGTGAGTGTGCAGTATATTAATCTGTTTTTGTTGTATGCAATGGACCTACTGATTTATTTTCATATCGTTTCGTTACTATGTGCCTCTATTTTATATTTGTCGATCAGTCTCATATGTTACCATTCACATTCGATGCTCTATTAATAAGCGCATATTGGGTTCAGCTCTAGTTATTATGCTTCAAGAATTGTTAAACCAGGTGGATTGCTGTTTATCTTAGTTCAAGCTTCTGTGTTTGATGTTTCTTTCAGGGGAAAATCAGACCATTGAGTGGGCCATGCGCTTAAGAGTGGCTCTTTATATTGCAGAAGCTTTAAATTATTGTAGTTCTGAGGGTCGCCCATTGTACCATGATATGAATGCTTATCGGGTTCTTTTCGATGAGGTAAAACTTTCTTGTTTTTTTGTGTTATTTTATATTTCTGTTTCCATCTATGTATTGGATTCTAGTTGCTTATAATATTTATGATCATTTGAAATGATTATCTAATCTATAGATGGATCATTTAGGAAGGTGATCCACGTCTGTCATGTTTTGGTTTAATGAAGAACAGCAGGGATGGAAAAAGTTATAGCACAAATCTTGCTTACACACCTCCTGAATACTTAAGAAATGGTAACAACTGGTTCTGGTCCTACTGAGTGCCTGACTTCTTTTGTGTAGCTTTTTTCTCCTTAGCTAATTAGAGTTCAGTTTGATTAAGGAGAAAGAAAATTACAGTAAATATGATATGGGACCATTGTTCCTGTTTTCTTTATGGTTTATTAGACTCATAATTTATCTCATTGCGTCAATGTTAACTTTTAGGAAGGGTCACTCCTGAAAGTGTCATTTACAGCTTTGGTACAGTTCTTCTAGACCTGCTAAGCGGGAAGCACATCCCTCCAAGTCATGTAAGTGGCTTCTATTTGGCAAAACTTGTGCATTTCCTCCTTTACCTGCTCATTTGTTTGGCAAGTCTGTAAATTTTTTTTTTTAATTAATTACCTCAACTGAGAGCTTCTAGCTAAATTCTTGTTGACATAAAATATATATATCTAGTAGTAGTCTTCTCAGAATTGACTTGGGATATTGCCCTGGCAAAGTAGCTAGATAACATGGATTAAGTACAAAAAGTTGACAGGGTAAATACATATAGAATGAAAATTTGTAATTGCAACTGAAATGTCATATCATCTATAGTTATTCTTCTACTATATTTTGAATTTAAGTGGCACTGTCTTTCATTAAGCTTGCTTAACAACCAAACATACAATAGACAACCAATTACGAATATCAACTTGCCATTGTCACCACGGATTCTATAATAGGAGTGGCTTGCTGTCACATTTATATTGTATGACCTTCAGTTGTCAGTAAAAGCTGTAAAAGCCAGCATTTTTTTTGATGATTTTATTAGTCTTAAATATATAATTCTTACTTTCTGTACTTTTCCTATAGATCTTGACTATTATGATGTTTGTGAATGGTTGTTATGACCATATCTGTTTTGTGGTGTTAGAGTTGTGAGTTGTGAGTTGTGAGTTGTTGACCGTACTTCAAATGATAATACTATATTTGATCAATACAGGAAATATGATGTTGTATTGATACCAACTTGAGATATTGAAGTTTTTCGCTTAGTTTGATAGTTGATGATATTTAAATTTTCAGTTGCTATTGATTATTGATAGGTATCTGAGGTAATTTTTCTCTAATGTGTTTACCTTAGCCTTGTTCAATCATGGTTTCTTGTTTGGTGCCATATGGAGTTATCTGATTCTGTTTGCAGGCACTTGAGATGATACAGGGAAAAAACAACATGCTCTTATGGATTCACATTTGGAGGGAAAGTTTTCTACAGAAGAGGCAACAGTAGTTGTTAATCTTGCCTCTAAATGTTTACAATATGAACCCAGGGAGCGGCCTGATACAAAAGAGTTGGTCACAACACTTGCTCCATTGCATACAAAATCTGATGTAAGGATCCTTTCTCTAACTGAAAAATGAAGTAAACAATTTACTGTATTAGGATATTACTTAATATTCCATTATCACCTAAATACGCCTTTATGTTGGATGTTAAAGTTCTTTTTGGTCTACTCAAATTCTACAACTTCCGTATTAAATAATTGTTTCTTTGATTGCTTTGTGCAAAATGAAATTTACTTGGTTGGGACTCATTTTCCTTAAATCATATCCAACTTGGTAACCTAGATCTTAGGCTGGTGAAAATGTAGTTGAACCTGGGTGATCTGCATAGTGTTCATTTTGACTCTGGCAGCGTTGCTTTAGGCCAGAAACTTTTCCACTTACTAAAAAGTATATAATATTGATAAGTTTTCTGTAGAAGATGGGATATACATGTTTTGTTATATGTTCAAGTGGTTAAAGTTGTTGATATATGGTTCTGGCAGAATTTTTGTTTAGTCTATGCAGCAAAAGATCAATTCTCTTTGCTGAGTTGGTGCTTGTTTCAGACTTGTACGAATAAACTTCATTCACACAAAAAATAAAATCATTTATTACTACTGTTAGTTTATTACTTTTATATGTGCTGAAAGAAAATTTGTTAGTTTATCCTTGTAACTAAATTATACTATTAGTGAGCAGTAATAGGAGTCAAGGTGCTCATTAATACTGACCTCCAATATCATATATATTGATTAAAATTCATAGAAAATTTTATGCTCTTTTGCAACTAGAATTGAAGTACGTGAATGAAAAATAAAATCAACAAATCTAACAATATGTATATGTTTAAAAACATATTGATGTGTCTCTTTTTTGTAGCTAACAAACATATTGATGTGATCTGATCCTGAAATATTGGCATGGCAACTACAGTCTATGAAGCAGTTCTCTGCATATATCTTTTTGCCTATAAAGAAAAAGAGTTTAGTCTAGACATTTTATCTATTATTAGTGAACATAATTTTTCAATGAATTTCTTTATTTTAATTCATATTTTCGGAGCATTTTAAGATTTAGAGATATTGAATTAATCTAAAAATTATACATATAGAGACTTTTTTTTGTATTGTATTTAAATATTGTATAAACATTCAGCTGGATCAGTAACACCCAGTAATGAGATTGATGATCCCAAACTCTGATCTGAGACTTTATAACTGGTTGAATGGTTGATTGTTGGTCTGGTACTATGTATAAAATGCCTTTGGCTTCCATCTGACTGTAATTAGGCTAGTATACTTTTTAGGTTTGCATTTATTTCTAACTTTAAATTATCTCAAGTTATTGTATGTGATTTCCATGGCTAAACATTGAGGGCTTTGGTCTGTAGAGGATTGAGTGGAGATTTAGTTATCCATCTATAAATTTCAACTTTGGATTCATGCATATCTTCCAAGAATATCTCCATTCAAGCAGTATGATAGTGAAAATGCCAAACTAATTATGCATAATTTTGTTTGACAGTCTTGGAAAGCCAGTTTGTGAGATAAAATTATTTTATTTGCTTCTGGCTATCTAGTATAGTCCATCTATCAGTGTGTTTCATATCCGCATTAACGAATGAGCATAGTAGAATTCCTTTTAGGAGAATGAAAATTTGAACAGAGTTGTTACAGTTTGTTGCAGTTATAGGGGAAAGAAACGAAAAGGGAAAGAAAGGGAAAACAAAGATGTCATGCAAACTGCTTGCGTATGCTAAGCAAGCTGTTACATAGTCGTGCATTGTTGGATGTGGCTAAACAAAGACTCTTCCATGCTCTGTTTCCTATTCTGTCATGAATGCAACTCTTTATATTTTCTTCCCCTCCTTATTGCATGTTTCTCCGAGTAGATCCTGGAATTTACTGGAGTTGTATATTGAGCTTTTAAGGCAATACATATATCTTCATTTCCTGATATGGATACACGTGTGTTAATGGCAGCATTGGTGCTAAAAAGGGATGAAAACAACTTCACTTCTATTTGATTACTATTATGTGTGCTTCAGGTTCCTTCTCACATCATGCTTGGAATTCCAAAGCATGAGGAGGCTCCATCAACCCCGCAACGCCCTCTATCAGCAATGGGCGAGGCTTGTTCAAGAATGGACCTCACTGCAATACATCAGATATTGGTTGCAACACACTACAGAGATGATGAAGGAACTAATGAGGTAATTGATGGGTGCAATGGTTTTAAATTTACTACTTTTGGTTGGACGCTATGCCTATAGATAAGGTTTGAATTTGGATTGGTTCAGTTGTCTTTCCAAGAGTGGACCCAACAGATGAGAGATATGCTGGAGGCAAGGAAGCGTGGAGACTATGCATTCCGTGACAAGGATTTCAAGACAGCCATTGATAATTATTCCCAGGTGCAATTTAGCACTTGTTTGACACCGTAGATGATTGGTAGGTTAGGTATGTGCATGTTGGTTATTTGAGATACTTCTGCTTTGTGTTATCGTGCAGTTTATTCATGTTGGAACGATGGTCTCGCCAACTGTTTTTGCTCGGCGCAGTCTATGCTATCTGCTATGTGATCAACCAGATCCTGCGCTTCGAGATGCAATGCAGGCACAATGTGTTTATCCAGACTGGCCCACGGCTTTCTACATGCAATCAGTAGCTCTTGCAAAGCTAGACATGCACAAGGATGCGGCTGATATGTTAAATGAGGCAACTGCATTGGAAGAGAAGAGGCAACGAGGAGGGAGAGGATCGTAGTTGTGTGCATTAGCTAATGAGGATGCAAAGTTCTGTATAAAAGAAAGTTGAGCTGGGGATCAAAAATTAATATATGAATGAATCTAAAAAATGTGTCAACACAGAGGGAAACACAATACTGCTGCAGTTTGTTTCATCAACACTGCTGCATATGCACACTAAATTGCCATGGGAATGCTAGTGATCGTGATTTTTTCCAACGTCAATGAAATCCATTGTTTGACGTCTACTTGGTCGCTGTCAATGAAATCTATTCTATATATGGATCTGATATCAAGCCTTCTTGATGAACAAATAACACAATAAAAGGTTGTTTTTAAAACGGTCTAAGTACAACAAAACATGATATGCAGACCCCCAGAAATTTATTCAAGAGATTTTACGTTTGGGCTACACAGTAGGTCCAGCTTTTCTGATATGAGTCAGCTGTAGACCACGAGGATTGATTCTATGAAAAATAAAATAAAAAATTCTGAAGTAGGCACGTAAGTCTAACCAATAATTTCAGGTGTAATGGGTAGGATTAGAAGGGCACCATTGCCTAGCCCTAACTTTTCCATAGCCAACGCACCATTTCCACACAGACAATCGCTCTATTATCTAACAAATAAATAATTAATGTAAGAATACCAAACATGTTCTGAAAAGTCGCATTGATTGTGACCCACAGCATATTCTCACTGTCTTTAAGCATATGCTTCCTCTGATATCTTACATTTGTGTACAAAAATCGATTTAAAGTTACAAGGTTGAAGAAGATAATAATCATGTCATGAAAATAAAGTGAAGTGATAGTTGCTTACTAGTTATCTCAATTAGAATATTGCATTTCTATTGCACTGTATATTATTGCCTCTCTGTCTTCTTGGTCGAGGAAAAATTAAGACTAAAACAATATTTTTATTTCTTTCTAATTTATTTGTTTTTAATTTAATTATTTATAGATTAATTTTTACACTCCAATTTCTTATTGATTAAAATTTATTTTAATTTAATTATTCTAAAATCAAAATTCATCTCATCAAATATTAAATTAATGTAAATTTTAATCAGTTAAAAAATTAATTATAAAAATAATTTATGAGAGGACTAAATTAAAAATAAATATGTTAGCTAAGGATAAAAATATAATTTTTGTCTTGAAAATTTTTTCAGCCAATTTTATCGTAAAGATAAAGTTTATATATATATATATATATATAAACAAGTATTTGTATGTTTGCAAATCTCAGTAAACATTAAGTACTTTTTAAAAAATGAGTAAATTACTTACACATTTTATCTCCAATTTTAAATATGTTTTTAGTACATCTATTTCAAAAATCTACAAAGGCGTCCCACATGTCAACAAAAGTACATACGATATTAAATGGTTTTGAGAAAAAGACTAAAATACACTTAATAGTTTTAGCTAATTTTTTTAATACTTGTTAAGACATTTTTATAGTTATATGATGTAATAAAATTGACTTTTACTTGTTAAACACAGTAAATATAGTTGACTTATGTTTATCAGTAAGAATAAACACGATTAAGTTATCACAGTAGACTTGTATAAATTAGTAATCACACGAATGGTAATTTAGACTTCTTATATATAATATTTTGCTTATACCAACATTTGGTTAATTAATTTTTTAAAAATATAAGTTTTTTTATGTAAAGATTTAAATTAAAGCGTGTGTTTGTAAATTTTAAAAATAGAAAAATTATGTGTAAGTTTAAGATTGAAGAATAGCACATTAAATTTACGTATAAATTTATATCAAAATATAAAAAATTTATTATTTTTTAACTAATATTGTAAGTAATCTATTGCTAATGAAAAATACATGAAAGTTGTCTTTATTTGAAGAGGATACACAGAAATCATTATTACTTTTCTTTTTTTTTTTTGTTACATTTTAAGAGGTGTATAAAAAAGAGGAAGAATAGAGATAATTTTATGAAGGGTCAAACTTCTAACATTATTGCACCTTAGCCTTAAGGATTAAGGTTGATGTCAATTGAGTTACAAGTTTTTAGGCAAATTAATTCTTACTTATTACAATCAAAATCCTAAAATCATTTGGATGAACATTTGAAAAAAGATTTTGTTGTATAAACTTTTTTCAAAGATCTTTTATTAAAAAATAAAAATTATTTAACATTTAAAAATATTTAAGAATTTTCTTTATTTTTGAATAAATTTGTATATTTAAAAAAAATTTAAAAGCACAAATATTTTTAATACTTTAGTTTTCTTTTCATAAAAAAGAACATCACGGACACAAAATATATTTTAAGTCTTAAATAAAAATTATATAAATTAATTTAGTAAATATTTGACTCCTCACTAGTTTTAATGTGCAATAATTGTTTAACACAAAAATTTATAAAGTTATTTACTGTAAAATAATTGTATCTCATGTGTTTATTGGGTTAATGTACTAGGTAAAGTAATTTCTCCTTCAACGCCACATTCACGCACGGTCATGAAGCCGCCTATGTATCAATAGAAAAAAAAAAAAAAAAAAAAAAAAAAAAAAAGGAAGAAGGAAGCCGCCTATGTACAGACCCCACAGGCCATTGTCTATTTATTTTTCGGGTATAAATGAGGATGAGGATGAGGATGCAGGTGTTAGATATCTGACAATAACTTCAGTTAGCCATCGCAATTGACCAGGTCCCCATGTATTTTTATAAGAACAAAAAACATATATCAACAAAGCCGAGCGGCTAGCTATATATAGGGGTCACTGTCTCACCCTCCCTTGTCAACTCACCAAATGAAAATGAATATGAATATGAAGATGAGGTACACATCTTCTTCCTTGCTAATACTGTCCTTTATGGTAGGAAGCTGGGCAGAGCAATGTGGAAGACAGGCAGGGGGAGCTGTCTGCCCCGGGGGTTTATGTTGCAGCCAATTCGGGTGGTGTGGCTCCACCAATGATTACTGCGGCGATGGTTGCCAAAGCCAATGCGGCGGAGGAGAAGGTGACCTTGGCAGCATCATCTCGAGGGACACCTTCAACCAGATGCTTAAACATCGCGATGATGGTGGGTGCCAAGGCAGAGGGTTTTACACATACGATGCTTTCATTGCAGCAGCAAAGGCTTTCCCAGACTTTGCTACCGCCGGGGACACTGCCACTCGGAAAAGGGAGATTGCTGCTTTCTTGGGCCAAACTTCCCACGAAACTACCGGTACGTAGTACATCTCTCTCTAATTTCATTTTATTTTATATATACCAAGTAATTGACTTAGAAATAAAATGTAATAGGGGGATGGTCAAGTGCACCGGATGGCCCATACGCTTGGGGATACTGCTTTGTGAGGGAACAGAACCCAAGTGACTACTGTGCTTCAAGCGCCCAATTCCCTTGTGCTCCTGGCAAGCAATACTATGGTCGGGGTCCCATCCAAATCTCCTGGTAGGTATACACACATATCATCGTCATCTTAATTTGCACGTTAATAATGAAATAAAATAACATTTGTTATGTATCTGCATCTGCTGTGTATGTAGGAACTACAACTACGGACAATGCGGAAGAGCAATAGGTGTGGACTTGCTCAACAACCCAGACCTTGTGGCCACCGACCCAGTCATCTCCTTCAAGACAGCAATATGGTTCTGGATGACGCCACAGTCTCCCAAGCCATCGTGCCACGACGTGATCACCGGACGATGGAACCCATCGGACGGTGATAGGGCGGCAGGGAGGCTTCCCGGGTACGGCACCGTCACCAACATCATCAACGGCGGCCTGGAATGCGGCAGAGGGCAGGACGGCAGAGTGCAGGATCGCATCGGATTTTACAAGAGATACTGTGACTTACTGGGCGTTGGCTACGGCAGTAACCTTGACTGTTTTGGGCAGAGGCCCTTTGGAAATGCAATCGCAGGCTTCGACTCCATCTAGACCAGTAGTGTCTATCTTCTGAATCTCATCCACTTGTTAATAAGTCATAGCTACCTTGGCCATGCCCATGTGATCCAGTGATGTGATGTGAGGGTGTTCTTATCTGCGATGAGACCGCCATCTGCGCGTACGTGTATGAACCTTGTATTGGAAATGATATGAAATAAAATAGCAGTTTGGTGCCTTTATTAACAAAAGTTTCTTCTTTCTTCTATAATTAGCAGTTTGGTCATTGAAAATTTTATCTTACGAGAGATAATAAACTAGCTAAGATTCGAGTCAAGTGTTAATGAAACCATTCCTTAGGCAGTAACCGCAACACTCTCAGTTTAGTCAAACAATATTCCATCCAAATCCAACCATTCAATGTAGAAAAATAAAGAGAGTTTATTATAAAATGATCATAATTTTAGGGTCAATCTCCGAGAAAACCTTTAAGAAAAGAAAGATTATTTGAAGATAATTTAAAAAAAGCTATATATATATATATATATACCAGTTAAATTTGAATCCAGTGTGTCAGATGACGCACACTGGATAATAAATTAACAAATTAAGATACTGTATTATTTGTTTGGATGCAATTGGGGCGGCTTATCTGATCAGATCAGATCAGATCAGATCAGAAGGGGAACCATAATTGGAAACAACAACAACCTTAGCAAGGATGACGATACTGCACTAGCATGTCTCCCATCTTAGTTTGTATGCTATATTTATTTAAACATTAAATAGCCTTTTATTCTTTAACTGCATGTAGATTAATTGGATCACTCCCGCAAAAATTTGGCTGCTGGTAGTGCCTGTGGTAGTGGTATTGGTTACCCAATTCTCCGGTCCAATATTTATTAATAGCATATCAACACATAAACTTGGCCTCGCTTCAGTATATAATCTAATTTGTGATCTGTTGGAATTCAAAGCTTGAAAATCCTGAATGTTCACTTTCTAAATTGAATTAAGTTATGCTATCTTGCAGAGTCAAAAATTGAAAAGCTAATTCTTAGCAATGGAATCACAAAAAGGAAAACAAACTCTTACTTAAATAATTGGCATTAGAAAATGAAAATAAACATCTATTGCTATTATTAGAAGATTATAACAGGCAAAAAATAAAAAATAAAAATAAAAATCGAGGAGGAACCAAAACCTTTGGTTTTATGTGTATATGAATATTCCTATTTGCGATGATAAAGGAAACAGAACGTGGTATACTAGTCAAGAGCAGCCGGGCATAATTGGCAGAAAGGAAAAGCAGTCGTGAAGACTTTGAAATGAGGCTCCCAACCCAAAAATTTACCACTGAACCGTAAAGTCAACAAAGAAAAGAAAAGGCAACGGAGACAAGACGCATGCATCATTACAGATGACATTTCAACTCTATCGTACGTATCACTCGTAATAAAGTCGACAACGCGGTTTGGCTGGACCTGCCAAAGCAATTCGGATAAGACTTGATATTTTTATGCTGAGAGTTCAAATTTCCGTGGGAGATAATGTATCTTTAATTTGCTGATCTGAATGGATGTTGCATAGATTAGGACAAAGATTAACATCAGACAAAAGCACTTGTTTGAAATCTTCTATTTGTGACCCCACCCTGCATTTCTGGATGGCTCTGCTCTGCTCTGCTCTGCTCTGAACCTTAATATGTATTTTTTCAACCAACGCTTCAAACAGAAACACTGCATCAACCAAAGCTTTCCCAAGTTTCTACTTCCAACATCTAACGGTATGGGTTCTCCTATTGAAATTGTGTGAGATTTACATATAGGTGAGTCTCTTGTTTACTGATT
Source organism: Castanospermum australe (assembly GCA_019955255.1). Lineage (NCBI taxonomy): Eukaryota > Viridiplantae > Streptophyta > Magnoliopsida > Fabales > Fabaceae > Castanospermum > Castanospermum australe. The sequence continues at coordinate 2,335,749 of NSJW01000441.1, read as the reverse complement.
GTGAATTATTTTATACAACAATTGAAATAGTGTCAAAATAATTTTAAAAAAACATAGGATATTCACACAATTGTAGGTATCTTAAAAGTTTACTTTTAATTAATTTGTTTAGCCATCTGCTTCCGTAAGTCCATGGCTACTATGGCGGCCATCTTCAAAATCTCGGATAGAGAGTCAAAGATGAAAGATGATTTGTTGGGTTGAGGGAGAAGAAAGGTCATACACGAGCCGCATCACATCCCAATTCACACATTCAATTCAATCACATGGCCATAGGCCATAGCACAGGCCCACGAGCTAAACCCATCCTGATTTTTTATTCTTAATCTGTATGAAAGCTGAATTATACAAGTGAATCCGCGGAAACCAAAAAAAAAAAAAAAAATCAGTGTACCTAGCCCTAGTCAGTATGCAATTAGTAGCCAAACAAGATCAATTAAGGCTAGCCTTGATTAATTTTGATGATTTTGATATTTAAAAAAAAATGCACGAGGATAAAAGTAGTCACCAAATTAGTAGCAAGCTAGAGAAACTTTTAAATCAAATCCCTGAATATATGGTGAATACTGAAGCAGCTGGCAAGGAACCTACTCCTTGAACATTGATTCATGAGACCAACACTTTATTATGTACAAATACCACGGAATTAATCATCTTATTAGTAATTCTCGTATGTAATTATAATTATAATTATATACTAATTCCAGGCAAAGTAATCAATAATTAATTACTTAGCTGGTGCAGTTTCTTGCCAAAAACCACGTTCTTAAGATAGAAATCAACGAGCTCTTGTTCGGTGGGGCGGGTGAAATCGGAAGCCAGCAAGTTCGAATTCCCCTTGTCATGTTGATATATTAGTTACTCCTGCGATGATCCACGACTACTACTACGTTCTTAATATCGATTTTTTTAAAAAAAATATTGAATTTACATGTTTTTAATATAAAATTTAATTATACACTTTTGACATATATATATATATATATATATGTGTGTGTGTGTGTGTGTGTGTGTGTGTTGTGTGTGTGTGTGTGTGTGTATTAACAGCATTTCTAGTGCTATTCCACCTGAAAGTGGTCCCAAACCAAAATAAGAGGGTGATAACACAGGCTGCACACGGTCGAGCGTAATGATTGTATCAATTTTTTTTATTGAAAGATTGAAATAGGCCAACTCTTACACGTGAGAATAACAACACTTACTTTATAGTGTAAATTTTTATGGACAATTGTTCTTTTTTTTTATGAAGACTAATAAGAAATTAATCCGAATCAAATAGAAATACCGTATTACAAATTTAATTTAAAAATGAACTCATATGACTTTTGTTGACTTTGTAAATTTGAAAGAATAATGATAGTTGGATCTATGTGTGAGGGTGTGTGCATAATTTAAGTCGTTAAAAAAATTAAAATAAGGCTCAATTGCTTTTCCGGGACTTACAAACATTTGTGTAAAAATTTATATGTGCAAGAACTATTATTCAATTTTATAATAACAAATTGGAATAATAACAATGTTACAATAACAATTTTATAAATTTTTTATCTCTATTTTTATCTTGCTACTATTTTATTCTTATTATATTCTTATTTTATAAAATTATTATTTCATATAACAAACAAACGACTTCCTTTTATTCTGCAAACAAATGAGGACCGAGGAGGAGACCCTGTCTAACATTTCAAACAGAGTAGATAAATTACGACGCAATGGAATCAGTGGTTATCAGACTACAATTACAATGGTTCTTCTAAACATGTAGACGACATTAGCGTATCAAATCTTGTGTCAATTGTCAAATGTCAAACTTTATAATCAACAAATTTATGAAGATCTTTCTCTCATATCTTTACTGTTATTTATATAGAGAATAATTAAACACTTTTATCTATCAAATTTTCTTAAAAAAATATTTTATTTACAGAATATTGAAATAAAAAAATAACTAAATATTTAATTTGATTATATCGTGTCGATATGACTTTGATTCTTTAAAAAATATCAAAATTAATTTAATTTGTGCATACTTCATTTCTCTTATTTATGCATACTCGTGCAGAGGAAAGTTAATTGAGAGAGATTTTCTTTCTCGTGCTACCTGTGGTTTACTTTTTTTTTTCTTTTTTTTTTTTAATTTCAACGTGATGCAGAACAACTTCTCAACAACTTCTTGTACTAAGGCAACTTTTCTACTGGTTCAAAAAAAAATATTTTGTAGAGGTAAAAAATTATTTTAAGTTAGAGCATCTTCTTACATTTATAACTTCCAGCATATTTTAATACATAATATCAAAAGAACAGATAATGGTAATTCAAAAAATTTTACAATATTTATATGAAAAAGCAAATTTTATAATTTAGTGGCACTTAATTTTTTTTAGAATGGATTTGACTGTGGGTTAATGTTTAGTAAGCCTCATAACTCATTATTCATATTTAATTTAGCCTACCTTTTCTTTTCTTTTCTTTTGTTTTTTTAGTATATGCCTACCTTTTCTAATCTCATTATAAAGTTTTCAAATTTTCATTGTAATTGTGAAAATAAAAACAAATGTTAGGAGTAAAATTTGGGAGAGATTCATGCGTTATGCATTTAGTTTTTGTAAACAGGGAGCACAGGGGTATGCAATTAGGGTCTCTTGTTTAGTCAAAGAGGCAAATGGGTTTCAATCACAATATGCTTGTTGTTGGGATAAACTAAAGGATGTGATTTTAATTATCATAAGCACAATATTATTAAAAATAAATAATGAAATATAATCGATCATCACCTGCGATAAGTAATTAAACTTTAGGAAAGGTACATTGTCTCTGTTTTTTTTTATAAAAAAAATAAGGGTGAGAAAAGAAAGGTCTCTTCGTGTTAACTGTTGATAAAGTCAATTTGTTTATAATCCCGGGGTCTTCAAATTAAGAGCGACAACAAAAAGAACACAAAGTAGGGTACTGGGTGTTTCCGAATATAGACGAATATGAAGACCCCCCCCCCCCCCCACCACCAAAAAAAAAAGAATAGGTATGAATATGATTGTCAATTCAAAAGCATCTCCGCATTTGCGACATCATTTTCATATATTCTGGCATTAGATTGAAACCCCGCACACTGTCTCCCAGTCTCACTATCACTTTCTTGACAAAACCCAAAAAGAAAAAGAAAGAAAACATGAAATGAAATCAAGGGGATGATAGACGCTTTGACTTGGAAGTCCTGTGCAAAGACCTCAACAAGTCTTTATCTCTTAAGTGAATGATAAGCCTCGTTGATATGAAATAAGACTTTGTAATTTCTTCTATCGCCCCTCTTGATTCTACTACCTATTACCTGATCAAAGTAATACAAAATTGTTCTGTTGTATACACTATATCTATATAGGCATATATACCATAAGTAGAGATAGAGAGGTTCTCTTGTTTCTTTTGCTCAGAAAACAAGCTTAAAATTTGTCATAGACAGGGATCACGAGAATATTGAATTGCAGTCAAGTAAACAGCCCAGTGACAACGCATACACTACTGCATACACCTATCATATCTGCATGAAAGTAATTACAATTGCAAGCCAAAACTGACATATGCATGATCTCAATCTGCCATTATATTTTATGCCAGAAGAGAAGCATACAAATACAAATTACATGTCTAAAGGGAAAAGGATATTTCGTTGTAAACAATCCAAAAATCGACTACTAAAATTTCGAATTTTCTCATTGAGAAAGCAAAACTTTCCATAAATGGATCTCTCAACTCTCAAGTGCTGCTCTTTTTCCTTGTATCTTTTATTATACAAAAGTACAACTTTTACCTAGGTTCCACTATTGTATAACTTTTGACCGGACGGTTTCAACGGTTGAATTGGAAACTTCGTCGATTGATAGTCCAATCCGATTTTATCAGCATAGGAACGAGGCACAACAAATGAATCAATGCAACAAAGTGAGAAATAGAGACAGCCACGCATAAGTTGGAGTTGTAATTGTAACTTGTAAGACCTCAAAGCTCAAAATCTAATCATATGCAAGGCATCTATCTACAAAGCGCACCTAATTGAGTAGGCCCAATTCTGAAGTGCAACGGATCAATTCGCCTACTCTATAAATTACAAGCACTGCTTCAGACCGAAAACAAAAGCCATCTATCACTGGTCTAATGGAAACCGTCTCATGCCATTCACTTAGCAATTGAAATTGAATTTTTAAATCTTACAATAAGTTGAATATGCAATTCACATTCCATATACCATTTGCAACCTTTCTGGTAATGAAAAAGAAAATAATTTTTTTTATTGTTACAATAAAAATACTAAAGCAGATTACGAGAGTGTGAGAACAATAAGTAAAGTGTGAGTACTAAAATTTGTTGGAGAAGCATTAATAAAAGAAGATTTTATTAGGAAATGGTAAACTTCAGGTGTAATCTCACTGCCAACATTGAATCATTTTTCGCACCATCAGCATCATTTTACATGTAAAAGATAATTAATATTCCTATTCAACCTTGCTATTTCGTAATTTTTTTATGCTACTAGTCGATGTCTTGGCATTATGAATTGTTTTTGTGAGAGTGTACTATAGTATCAATTTTTTTCTTACCGCCTTCTTCTTCTTCTTTGTAACAGTTCCTCTACCTCTTTTATTAAGAAACAAATGAAAGCCTATATGTATACGGGATGATTATTGAGCATGAACATGAGTCAGGACCAGGTGGCATGATCGCAGGGGGAACAGCCCTCTTGGGCAATGTCAGTTATCTGAAGGCCAGAGTCGTACAGCAGCCCAGGTTTCCAATCAGCAGGCAGCACGTTGTGTGCCCAAATCCATTTGCCACCATACCCTGCCGTTACCACCAACCGGAATTGCTGTGGACCCCGTGGAACCTTGCTAGTGTCCCACACAGCCCCATAGTTTCTGCTCATGGAACTCCACTTTGAAGATCCAAACTGGTTGTAGCAAGCAAGTAGTAACAACGGTCAACCAATTAAATTATTCAATCAATTCAATATTATTAATAATAATAACACCACATCTCCTCAACTTGTTTCAGGCATAACATGAACACACCTGAGCTACATCAACGGCTACTATCTCTGTTTGACCCCCTTGATACAGAAATTTGATTGCCAAGTAATCTTGTTTTTTGCTTGATTCTTCCACGCGGACTGCCAAATTCTGATTTTTGCACTCACAAGCTACTCTGCTCCATTAAACCAACGGATAGAATGCAACATTAATTACAAGGACAAATGAATCAGCAACACTGGACTGATAATTAAATATATAAATTTGCATGCCAAAGTCAAATTAGTCTTGGCTTCGCATCTGTTGCTTAATTGCAGATTGATGAAATATCTGATATCATACGCATTAGACCGTTACTGTTATTAATATGCTCCATAATTGACCTAGGGGCTCGTAATATTTAAATGTCGGTGTTCTTCTTCCGTGGACCAAAACCATTAGCACAAGAATAAAATGCTTACAGAAGAAAGAGAAAAAGGATGAAATTTATCTACAACTACTTAAGCTGAAACAGTGATTGCAGCCTACCTCTTATATTCAACGTCAACAATGCCAAGCTTCAAAATTTGTTGGCCCATACCCTTGTGAGCCATGGCCATGAAGGCTCTGCTGCTGATGACAAAGTCAGTTTGATTATGGGGATTGAGATCAGTCAATACCAGTCTGATACCTGCTTTGGTGCAGAGAGTTGGGTTCTTGCATCGTATCTGCAGAAAATTCTCCATCACGATTTGTGTGACCATGACCATATAAGGCGGAAACATTCACAAAAAGAATTTGGTTGGACTTGGACGAGACGTACACACCTGAAAGCACGCACCACAACCGGCTCCATTTTTGTAGAGGGAAGGCACGCCAGCTGCAAGGTGTCCATCACTCAAACCCAGTGCCAGGGAGCCATACCCACATGCCCCAGCTGCATATCAAATTCAAACAACAAAATAGATTACACAACCTAGTTATTTTATTTTATTTTGTGGCCTTTTATCTGCAGATGGAAACTAATTAAGACAAACTGAAGCTGATGAATGATTGTCACATGAGAGCGCAGAAGCTTTGGAGAAATAGGCAGCCTTGGTTTGGTGCGAGCAGCGATCGCAAGCAGTAGCGGATGAAGCAACAAGAAACATTAATAAGCAAAGGAAGAGAGCCATGTTGTATGTTGTTGGTTTGGTGGTAATGTGATTCAGAAAGCACCGAGACTGAGGTTTATATAGCAATATAGCAATATAGCATATGATGGCATATAGTATACAAAGCAAATTAAAAAAGGAGTACAGGGTGCACGGTACAGGTCAGCATTTCCGAAAGGGCTTAGTTTACTATTTTATTATTATCAGATAAGAATGAAAGGAAAAGGATGCATGGCTACACAAAGGAAAGGAATTAGGATCATCTCTTGCTCTTAAATAATAGAAGAGGGTCTTATTAAAAAGAAAAAGTCATATTTTGTATTCAATATAAATAATTAACTTTATAACCTATTATAATAAATTCGTATATAAAAAAATAATTGACTTTATAACCTATTATGGTAGATTCGTATATAAAAAAATTTATGTTAATATCTCTTCAACAAGACCATGTTACAGTAGATGATCCAAATCCAAAGGAAAGAAAGAAAACTTAATGTAAAACACTTCACTTTCCAACTGAGTACGTATTCGACCAAAACAGCACAGCGGGGCTCCTCGTAATTGTGAAAGCGTGTTTCGTTTCTTTTAACTGTGGACCGTGGCCGTGTGGGATTGGGAGATCATTCTTGTGCCTTTTCCCTTAGGAGTTTGGCTAGTTTGCAGGGATGCTAGGTTCAAATTTTCATACTACCATTGTAAGAAAAAAAATAAGAATTACGAAGTCCCGCATCTAATCTGACATGTGGCTGTCAAAAATTACAAGTTGGAATTGGGAATGGAGGCCATGTTCTGTTAGGAGAATCAAGTCATATGGACAACCAACATTGTATATGCTCTACGCTATTTTGAAACTTCCATCATATGCCTCCTGGAATGGAAAGAAAATTCTTTACCTAAGCTTCTGTTCCTCTTACTTGTGATGTAGTTCCATCAACAAAGAATCAATATTTTCTGTGACTGTAGCATAAAATTTGCTAGGTGTATTTGATCTCAATTTCCCTTTTCAGATAGAATAGCTACAAGCTCTGACTGGGCCTTTTCGAGGGCACTTACCAAATTTTCAGGCTTCCTCCCAACTGCCTGAGCAAAATTTGGCCTTCCTCCTCCTCCACCACCACACAATTTTGCTATTTGTCCTATAAACTTACCTACCTGTATCCCCTGATCAACCACCCCCGGAGTAAAAGCAGCCACCAAACTAACCTTCCCTTCACCTGGACATGAGCCCAGTACAACAGCTGCTGGATCTGTTAGTCTTCCCATTAAATATTTTGCGGCACTTTTTAGTGACTCAGCATCAACATCATCCAAGCACTCAACTAGGACACTGGAAATTTTCAAAGATCAATAAATAAAAATGATACATCAACCCACCACAGTGAGTTCTATTTCTGTAGCATCCACAGCAAATATATTCTAGGTACTATCAATGATATGATGCAATTACTGCTTCTTAATTGTCAATTTTATTCAGTTACTGCATGAAAAACTTGAAGTAAGAAAAATTTGTGAGACTTCTATGTCATAGAAACATCTTTCACTTTTTCCCAAGTTATATACAATAGGTAGTAACACTAAATTATTTAATCAGAAAAGCTTTTTCTTGTTGCTAACAGGGAAGAAAACCCTGTCCCCCATCTTATGGCAACGTATACTAACATATGGAGGAAGATTACCTGTACTGTTTTGAATTTCCCACCAACAACGCTTTGCTTGCAATAACTGAAGCTTTGTAGACTGCTGCTTTTGCACGTACGGCAGAATTTTCATTTCTTGCTTCCCGTAACTCCTCTAAAAGGTTTTCTACCCTCGCTGTCACTTCTTCAGGTTTAGCCATCATAAGGTGATAATTAATTATAAAACATTAAGACATGCAAAATCAATAGCACCGAGCATACAGTATATTTGATTAAAAGTGCTTGAAGGAAAGGAATGGTGACAGATGCTGAATGATTAAGTCAGCAATGCTCATGGAATTTTTTATTTTATTAAAGATTGAAATTAAAAAATCACACATAAGAAAGAAACACTCTACCTATTGGAGTATATTTGACTTAACTACATGCTTGGCTATGTTCCTCACTTGTGACAACATACGCAACAAGGAACCAAAATGTATGAGCACCAAGAAAAATTAACAAGTTCCATTCTCTGATATGTTTAATCCATTGTGGAACAAACTAGATTCCTCACAAGGCATAAATAAATGAAAAATCCAAATTACATATGGAAAGGAAAACAAAAAGAAATGCCCATGATAGATATCCTCCATTCCTCCTATGACAAAGTCAATGAGAGGAGGGCTAAGAAAGACCGCAGTGGGGTGTCTCACATGGGTAAGGAGGATAAGATGGGAATTTTGGTAAATGTTCATGATGTTGAAGAGCATAATAGAAGGGTGATTTAGCAGGTGAGAAAGAGGAGGAGAGAAATCAGAATATAAGGAAAGAGAGGGTGAGAGGAAGGTAGGCAGAATTTGAGTGAGTGGTTGGGAGTGGGAGGTGCAGGCCCCTAGAAGGTCTGTGGTAGCTATTTTCCATTGTTGTTATCTGTTTTCTGTAATTTTCTCCTCTGCAGATATTGATATCATCTTCATATCAGTGCTGGAGAAGGAGTTTCAGTGAGTTTCATTAAATATAATAGTCAGATTTTCAGTTCCCTATCAACCCATGTGCATAATTTTATATAATTAAGAAATGGTCATAATGATCACTATTAGCTGTACCACAAATTATTAAAATCATGGTCCATGCAGATGAAAATAAATATTAACTGGTTCCCATGAGAATAAATTATAACTTTCCAAAACATTGGCAGGATTGTGAATAGCCAAGATCATGAAACATACTTTGAGAGTGGAACACAGCTGCTTCAGATAAAAATCTCAGGCATTGACATATTCAATGAAAGCTTCCCCAGCTACAGCTTCTATACGCCTGATTCCAGATGCAATACCCTGCTCTGAGATTATCTTAAAACCACGAATTTCAGAAGTATCACTGACATGAGTCCCACCACAAAGTTCCATAGATACTCCCAGAACCTCTACAACACGTACCTGCAATACAACAAATTCATTGAAAACCACAAAAGAGGCTGCATAAAAATCGTATCATCTGGATGAATATTGAGATAAAAATATTGAATATGTTCTTAGTCTTTTATTCAACATATTCTTAATTTTTCCCCCTGATTATTAAGAGGTAGAAATATAGACCGAAGACCTGGAACAAATAACCTTACCCTGTCGCAGAAGTGGTGGGGGGCCATAAGGATTTAAACTTCATTTGTAAAGTTTCATTGTTTCATGCAATAGGATGCTCTTTTAAAAGATTTTTAGACTCTAATACATTACTATAGCGTACTTTATTCACTATTGTGGTCCATGTGCAAGTGCACGCATTGGAGGGAGGGGGATAAGTATTGGTATATTGAAATGACAACTGTAGTTTGATCTATTTCAAATTTGCCCTAACTTTTTGGCACAAGTAGCAATCCAACAATGGTGAAAAGGGAATTTAAGCCAGAAGAAATTGTGGTGCCGGAGTGTTGTTGCAAATCATCTCTAATGGTCTAGGATATGACATGTTCTGAAATACACACTTCATGATATATGTAACCTACATGGCCAGAATTATCAAAACAGAAGCAAGCTAATTGAAATTTGCAGTTCAATATCAAAAGTTTGATGAATCCAACCTCTTCTCCATGCTTTTCTCCAAACATTGCAATATCTCCAGCTCTTTTGGCATCAGTAAGAGGCATCACTTTGGTTTGAAGAAGTGTTACATCCTCAATCCATCCATTGATTAGCCCTTCAATTTCTGCAAGCTCTCTGTCAAGAAGTGGCCGGTGGAAGTTGAAATCAAACCTGAGACGATCAAATGCCACCAAAGAACCAGCTTGTGAAGTCTCCTGACCAATAACTTTTTTCAGTGCAGCTTGTAGTAAATGAGTAGCAGTATGATGAACCTGCAAAGCACCAATGAAAGGTGACGTACTAGAACAACTAGTAAGCTTGGAAATAAGCATGACTAAGATGATGTGAGGATTTGTCTTCATCACATATTATAATGAGTAAAGATTCACTAAACAGGTAAGTAAAATGAGTAAGCCAACAGTTCTTGTATGGTTGTACCTTAGCTCGCTGTCTCAGCTTTACGTCCACTGCTGCTTCCACTTCTTTGCCAACCTCTACAACTCCCTTTCGGGCTGTACCCTTATGAACATATATGTTACCTAAAGACTTCCGAACATCTATTATTTCCACAACAGCTTTTGGTTGATTTTCACCCTCTGAAATATATAGAAAACCATGATCCCCAATTTGTCCCCCTGATTCAGTATAAAACGGAGTCTTGTTCAGCAAAATTACAACATTACTTCCTTCAATACCCTGTACAGCTGGATCACCATTCACCACAAGGCTTTCTACTATTGCTTTAGCATAAAGGCTGCCATATCCAATGAATTCAGTGTCAGGTACATTGTCAGCAATATCTGCCCCATTTCCCATGGAAAGTTTGATGGTGTTGTGTGCAGCTTGAGATTGACGCCTTTGCTTCTCCATCTCAATATCAAAACTATTTATATCAATACTCACACCACGTTCTTCGGCTACTTCTTTTGTGATTTCAACGGGGTATCCATAAGTATCATACAAAAGAAACACATCATCGCCAGCCAAGGAACGTACTGTTCCATTTTTTTCTGCACTTGATAAAGCATCAGCAAGCTTCTCCTCAAGCAACTTTTCTCCTCTCTCCAATGTCTGCACAAACCGAAGTTCTTCTCTCTTCAACTCCTCAAGGATATGAGGTGCTCTGTTCTTCACATCAGCATCAATGTGGGTGATTAATTCGACTACTTTCTCAGCAATAATTGGTGAAAATGCTCCTTCAAGGTTTCCCCTACCATCACCCTTTATACCGAGCAACCTGCCTGTACGAATAACCCTTCTGATAAGCCGCCGAACTACATAACCTCTCCCATTATTTGATGGGACAACCCCATCAGAGATGAGATATACAATTGCACGCATGTGATCTCCTATGATCTAAGATAAATTTAAAAATTAAAAAAGAAATTTTGTACATTTAAAGTAATTGAGAAGAAAACTATAGGTTAAAATAAACTATTTAAAATTGCACCGCAGGTTGTTCAAAGATAGTCATACTTACTTTCAGATTCCTCTTTGTCTGATCATCAGCACTGCCATATGAAATATTTGCTAATTTAGAGGCCTTCTCTATGATGGGGAAAATTAATTCAGTTTCATAGTTGTTTGGAACCTGCAGAAAACACTGGATATATATAAAAAAGAACTTCAGGAGCATATGCAATGATAGTTCTAGTACTCTAGATATACATATAAGAATATAAATGGTTAATGATGTGTTACTTATACAACAATGCAAATCAATGTATACCTTTTGAAGGATGCGGGCCATACGCTCCAGTCCAAGCCCAGTATCTATGTTCTTCTGCTTTAGAGGTTCAATAGAACCATAATCTTTTTTGTTGTATTGCATGAATACTAGATTGTAGAACTCTATAAACCTTGTATCATCAGCAAGATCCTGCTTTCATCCCCCCAACCTACCCCACAAAATGTAAAAGATAGTAAGATATTGTCACTGAAGTGATATTATCGAATCACTCAGTCTGAAACTATTTAATTCTTACAGCATCTGCATATCCCATCTCAGGATGAAAATCATAGTAAATTTCTGAGCAAGGGCCACAAGGAACTGTCACTCCACTGGTCCAGAAGTTGTCATCTTCACCCAACCTCTTTATACGCTCAACTGGCAGACCCACCTGCACAGAAACCAAGACCATGGAGTTAACATATCATTCTGCATAGGCCCAATATACTTTGTTGATTGGAAACCCATATACAATTAAAACTTAAACGGCAGTGTCATCTAAGCACATGATGCTTAAGGAAATCCATTTTTAGCTAACCTCATCAGACCATATCTCAAAAGCCTCATCGTCATCTTCATAAACACTAACCCATAATCTGTCTGCTGGCAATCCAAACCTAAAAGTAAATGAAATACTTGATAATTTTTGTCTCTCAAAAAAAATTAAAAATGTTAATACCTTTTCATTTTTTACATGAGGAACAACGGGTGCATTACAATTAATTCAGAACTAATTAGGTGCAAAAACAAGAAAATGAATCTTCAATAATTTTATTGAATAAAAATTCCATAATCTTCAGATGTTATTTATGGAAGCTTTGGAAACCAAGCCCTTGCTTCCAAGAAAAATTTTCAAGATAGGCATAACATAGAAATATGACATGCAGGCAAGGGATGGTGATGATGAGGTATATTGGATTGTGAATTTTTTGAAAGAGTACCACAGACAGCATGCTGATGAGAGAGGAAGTACTCTCAGTCTAAATTCGAAATTATCTCTAAGACATGTATTTTAAAAGAGGAATAGAACTTTTAATCCTCTCACCATTTACACAATGATTAAAACACAAAAAAGATAATAATTTACCAAATTTGAAAATGGCCCTTTATGCTTACTATTTGGTTGTAAGCTCCCATGCCCATTTAGTTGCTTCTTTCTTGAAGTAATCACCAAAGCTGAAGTTTCCAAGCATCTCAAAAAAGTTATGATGTCTAGTCGTTTGGCCAACATTCTCCACGTCATTAGTTCGTATGCACCTTTGTGCAGTTGTTGCAGAAAGAACTTGCCTCGGAACCTAAACACAATAAGCTCATACAGTTAATAAGCTTGATGTTAATTATCCCCAGTCCTTGTAGATTTTCAATCAAAACTGAAATAAAATCAACAATGAAATGCAATATCTTCCCTAGGAATATAGGCTTGAATTGAAGCATTCCCGCTATTGTCAGTGGAACTGTGGGATCATCTGGCACCAAAGAAGCACTAGGAAGGACTATGTGACCGCGGGAAGCATAAAAAGTGAGAAACTTGTGGCGTATGGAATCCCCGCTCACAGGGTTATCCTTCAGTTGGTTCCCTATGAGTTGTTCAATAAGGGGCAGTGATGATGCTGAAAGGTCACATAGTAAATAATACATCCTTTGAAGATGAAAGGCAAAGAACAGTAAGCAAAGCAGGCTCTTGAGACAATTTACATGATTAACTATAGCAACCTGATCCTGAAGCACTCCTCGTGCGAAAGGGCAAACCATGTCGTTCTTCGAAAGTTCGACTTTCACACAGCAATTTGCTAGAAGAGCGAAAGGCTATGGTTCCTGTTACAAAGCCTCTGTAGTACCAAAGACTGATATCAAGCGACAGCATCAGCCTTTCCAAGAACCATTGCTTTTTTTCACACCGACCAAAATTAAAGAGTCTTGGAAACATTAAATGCAAAATTTGAGCATTAAAATCGAGAGACAACAGGTTGTCGTGGAGTGGGTTTGCCAGGAAGTTTATGATTTTGCCAGAATATAGATGAGCACAGGAGCGAGAGGTGGCGGAATCATATTAACTATTCAGAAGAAGAATTGAATTGAGTTGAGTGAAGAAATTACCGATGGGAATCGCAACTTTTCGGTGTTGGCTGTTAGAGATAGCATTGGGAGCATGGGTGCGGGTGCGGGTGCAGGTGGCTAAGCCTTCCTTGGCTGAAGAGTGATGCCCGCCACTGGAACTGGATTTTCTTTTCGGTTCAAATTGGCGCTTATATACGTTATTAAACCTTGCACTGGATAACACTCTTCACCCCGCCCGCCACCACGCCGCATATTTCATTTTATTTCTAAATCAATTTTTGTATCAAATTTTCTTTTAATTTATTAATCAAATTTATGTCTAATATTTTATCATTTATAAATTTACTATATTCTATCATTTTTATAAAACTTATAAATAATTTCACTTTAAATTATTTTTTATTTTAAAATTAAAATCTCTCAATTTGTTAATCAAATAAATACAAGCGTAATTAAATATATATTTAAATTAATTTATTTTGTAATTAAAATAATTTATAATTAAAATTTTACTAAAATTTTTTTTTAAAAAAATAATTTTTTCTTTAAGAAAAAACTGTTTCCAAAAATGAGTTAAACATCCTAAATCAATTTTGATATTTGTTATTACATAATAATAATAACAATAATATTTTTTTTTCTCTTTTTGAATAGCACCGCACCCTGGTGAAACAGTGGGGAAGTTGTACTTGATCGGTAACTTTCATTAGCCACAAGGTCCGATCGACTTTAACTTCAATGGCATAAAATTTTAATTTATAATTTCTTTTAATAATTTTGGATTTCTTATAAGTGTTTCTATTTCATTTAAAAGAAATAGTATCAACAGTACTGCTATTTCCGGCGAAAGAGAATTCACGAAATTAGTTTACGAAAACCGTGACAATGAAATTCATTCTCAATTTTTGAATTCAAATGGAATATAACAGATAAATAAAATAATTTATTAACCAATGCCATGGGCTTCACTCTTTCGTAAGAGAATTCGCAGATCTCCTTTCGTGACAATCATCGTTACCCTATCAAATATGATCTATAATTTTGTTTTTTGGTCGGTAGTATAGAATTTCCAAAGAAATAAGGTTCACAGGGAGAAATTCTGATGTACTTGTATTTAATAGATATGTAACATATAATTTTTTTATAACTATTTAACCGTTGAATTATTTTAAGTAATAAAATTATTAAAAAAAATTTAAAAAATATTACTCTTGAAATATGTAAAAATTTATTGTCTACAGGAGACTATCACAACAACCACCAACACCGCTAAGGCTGAAACAAAGCCAAACAACCAGGCCTAACTCAGTGGGAAACTATAGAACAGAAAACAGCTTAATAACAAGAAATTCTGTCTTCGAGGATCAGAGATTGCACCGAAGCTGGGAGATTGTACGGCCAATTTCTAAGGAGCGCATTCTTCAGAAGCAAATTAGCCACCTCATGAGCTACTGAGATTGCTTCCTTCCCAGTTCACAAGAAGACAAAGCAGGAGAATGAAGATCTGATCTTATCTATATCACCAATAAATCATTTTTATTGTTAAATTGCATTGATATTCAAACGTTTTAAAATTTAATTTTTTTTTTTATTTAAACTGTTTGTCCAAACTGGCGTGTGATATCTGAGGAAGGGAAGCCTCTTGAACTCCAAATAGCTAATAGAGGTTCAGTTAATGTTATATGCAATCTGCCTCAAACGGGACGATATAGGTTGATTGGAAAGGATACATCAACGATTCATCCATGCTTGATGAAATAGCAAATATCAAGTTAATTAATATTAAGGATACATTAAGGAGTTAAAATACCGAACTGAATAGGTATGCTTTGACAATTGACATTTTTTTTCCTTGTACAAAAATGGCGTGTTCTGTTCATATGTCTCTTCCGTAATGTTTGGTATACGGAATGATAATTTTATAAAATTAGAATGAAAATAGGAATAGAATGAAATTGAATAGAATGGTCATTCTCACTCCACAGTTTGGATAGCTTTTAGAATATAATACTTTTTTCAAGTTACTCCACTATTTAGTACATAGAATTATTGTGAAATATAATCAAAGTTAATATAAATGACATTATTTCTTATAAAAAAATCTTTTAAACATTAATAATAATATTTAATTTTAATTTTTTTAATAATTTGATTAGAATAAATATTGTCATCTTTCAAAAGAATAATGTTATCACATCAAGTAAATACTTTATCTTTATTTTTATATATAAATAAGTTTTTAAAATAAAGACAGAAGATCTATGTTGAGACTAAAAATTATAATGATAAAGTAAAAATACCATCAAGCTTAATAAGTAATCAAATATATAAAATTTGACCATAAAAAAATTATATCATAAACTGAAAAATATTAAGAAGGATAATATTTTATTATAAAAAAAAGATAATAAGTGTAATTATATAAAATTTTTAAGAGTATATTAAGAATAAGTAATTTTAATCTCATTATATAGTGCATGAAATTCCAATCCTACCCTTTTAAAAAAGAATGAATTTCATACTTTATTTTTAATTTTATAAAATAAGACATGTAATAAAATTATTATTTTATGACTTTTTTTACAAATAAATATAAAAAAATTTCATTTCATAAAATAGGCATAGAATGGAATCAACCTCACGTTAGTCCTACTCCCACGGCATTAAGATGGGAAATCGCTCAAATTTGAATGTCTTGACAAGGGAAAGTAAAAAATGAATATGTCAGTGGAAGGAACATTTACATGCGTTACTGTCAAAATGGAATGAACATTTACATGTGTTGCTGTCTAAATTCCAAACTAGAATGCTTACATTTGAATGCAGGTCATTTGCTTTTGGTAATATACAAAAAGGGATCAACTCCACCATTTTGGCTTTTGGCTTTTGGCTTTTGGGAGTCAATAAAGATGGAACTTTCTCCTCCGTTGTGAAATGAATTATAGTAATTTATAAACACGAGGCTGAGTGTGACTGAGTCCACAGGTTACTGTGTGTCAACAGCATGCAATTACAATAGATGGAATAGAATGTTGCAGAAGCGACAAAGGGCATCCTAATTTGTTTGGAGTAGAGAAAAAGCTATTTTGAACAAAGATTTGGCCCGTGGATGAGGTTTGAAAGTTTAAAGTTAAACATAAAACCAAGAAGGAGGGAAGGAAGACTGGGTTTAGGTTAGACTTTGGTGAGAAATTGGAGACGTGAAGATACCGTGTGTCGCGTCAGAAATCACGGGCAAGGGCAATCCATCCACATCCAGCTGCCAGCATGCAGTTATGCTATGCATCGGATCAGCATGTACTAATCCCCCACCCGAGCACCTTTTTCCTGTCCCGCCCATCACTTCTTGCATTCACTTTCACATCCGCAACCGCATTCATTCGCTTTTCTTTTCTTTTCTTTTCTTTTTTTTCTTGTTTCCTTTTTGGATTTCCTTTGTATTTTCATAATATATACAATTCATGATCACTCTCTTCTTATGTCATTGTTCATTCCTTCGTCATATCTATTTAAGTGTGCGTCTTATTCCTCTAACTCTGATATACCATTCAATTCACAACTCACAAGGTAGCCTCTGTTTCTTGATTCCATTTCTTTTTCTTTCTGTGTAAAACCCAAACCCAAACGCATATTGCTCTCAACATGAAGTTGATCAGTGAAGCACCGCCGCGACCACGTGTCTTGCTGCGCTTCTGCTCAATATGGCTGCTTTTGGGCGTATTTCAAGTTGCAGCGGAGGACCCCTACAGATTCTTCAACTGGAACATCACCTACGGGGACATTTATCCCCTCGGAGTTAAACAACAGGTTAATTTGTATTACTATTTGCTGCTTTCGTCCATTCATTTTGCATTATATAATATTAATAGACAAATATCTATATATTGTATAAACACAACTCACAACTAATGCTTTATGCTTGGTTGCAGGGTATTCTTATCAACGGCCAATTTCCAGGCCCCGAAATCTACTCTCTTACCAATTACAATTTGATCATTAATGTGCACAATAACTTGCCTGAACCCTTTCTTCTATCATGGTGACAACTCTATCTCTTTCTCTCTAGTCTCTTCCGTTTTCTCTTTTATCGGTTTTATGTTTTTATTTCAAAAAAAATGTTTCACTTCAATATCTTTCGGTGCATTTGTTAACAAGATTCAATCAAATGTATCACATTCTCACCTGGCGTAACGTATCATTTTTCATACGCTTCACTAATCTACAGCTACACGGAAAGTCTGAACTACAATCATGCAGTACGTCTGTGTAACAGAGTCTAACTCATTTTTGGTTAGTGAACCATTTCTATGCATTGATTAAATCTTCTTAATTAGCGAGGTTACAATATAATATACATAAAAAGAAGAAGAAGAAGAAGAAAAACCAAAGGATATTGATTTCATAATATGACAATCCAATTCCAACTGGCAATGTGGCGGACTTTCAATCCCTCTGTACCTCTACAATGTCAATCCAAGTCTTTTTGTCTCCTTTACTTGGGTTCCCAATCCTTCTACCAAATTTGCCTTTTGCCTTTTAGCTGTCGGTACACGTGTTTTGCTCCTTCTAATTCTAATTACCATGATATTAGATGGGCCGCCAACAAAGCAACCCATATGTTATTTCCCAATTTTCACTGTTATCAGTGAGAGATATTTAGGTAATACTTTTAACCATTTATATATTATTTAAATTTATTACATAATATTATTAATTTAATCTAATAACACATTTATTTTTTCTATTGTGTATTTTTTTTTATTGAATTAGTATACTTTTATCAAAATACATAAAAATTTCTCCAGCTATAAGGATTGGCATTCAATTCCCTCACAATGACCCAGGCGAGGTGACAGAGAGAAGTGAAAAACAAAGCATGGATTTATTTAATATATGTTGCCCTCACCTATCACTTCGGCCCTTAAGTCATGTCACGGACCAAACCCACTCTACGCGAAGCCTTGCTCCCCAAAACAAAATTGAATTCGTGATTGCCTCCTCATGTGATAAACATCATAACCAATGAGGCCCATCCTTTCCTTTAGACTATTCCCTGTCAACGGACATTCTGTCTTAATTGTATGGAACACAATTTTGCATAATTGAATGCTCCAATCTATTTACCACACAAGAAAAAAAGATATAATCTCGGTCTTACTGTTTGTTTTGATATGGAGCAGGAATGGCGTCCAGCAAAGGAGAAATTCATACCAGGATGGAGTTTATGGAACCACATGCCCCATTCCTCCTGGCAAGAACTTCACCTACACACTTCAAGTCAAAGATCAAATTGGAAGCTTCTTCTATTTCCCATCTCTTGCTTTCCACAAGGCAGCAGGTGGCTTTGGGGGCATCCAAATCCTCAGCAGGCCAAGGATTCCAGTCCCATTCCCAGACCCAGCTGATGATTTCACCCTTTTAATTGGAGATTGGTACCAGATCAATCATAAGGTAATTTGTGCTTCTTTAGTCCCAAACTTTTGTTTGTGGTGGCTCCCTATGTCTTTTCTTCTTGTTTAATTGACGTACCATACCTTCCACAAATTTAGAAACTAAAGGCCATTTTAGATCGTGGACACAAACTTCCATTCCCTCAAGCCCTGCTCATCAATGGTCGTGCAAACGGTACAACATTCACAGTTCAACCAGGTAGGCCATTTCACTCTCGTCTCCCCTAGGCTATACATGATTTTAGATGATGATGTGTACTTTTCAATCTCTCAATGACCAACAGGAAAAACATATAGGTTTAGAATATCGAATGTGGGGCTTCAAAACACACTAAACTTGAGGATTCAGGGCCACAACATGAAATTGGTCGAGGTTGAGGGAACTCACACTGTACAAACCACGTATTCCTCTATAGATGTTCATGTGGGACAGTCTTATTCGGTGCTCATCACAGCGGATCAGCCACCCCAGGACTACTACATTGCTGTGTCCACTCGTTTCACTGACAGGGTCCTCACCAGCACTGCCATCCTTCACTACAGTAACTCTCAGCGATCTGTTTGTGGCCCAATTCCTGGTGGACCAACGACTCAGATCGATTGGTCCCTCAAACAAGCACGTTCAATTAGGTGACTTTCCTATATATCTGCTTCCGTCAAATGTACAAATAATGTCAAACCCATTTAATCTTCGGCGTTGATCATTATTTAACGTATTACAATTTGCAGGACAAACCTTACTGCAAGTGGACCAAGGCCAAATCCCCAAGGATCCTACCACTATGGTCTCATAAACATCAGCAGTACAATAAAGCTGGAAAGCTCTGCAGTTCAAGTGGATGGCAAGCAAAGATATGCAGTCAATAGCGTATCCTTCGTCCCAGCTGACACTCCTCTGAAGCTAGCAGATTACTTCAAGATTGGTGGTGTTTTCCGAGTGGGAAGCATCCCATATAGCCCTTCAGGTAAACCCATGTATCTTGATACATCAGTCATGGCTGCCGATTTCCGAGCCTTTGTTGAGATCGTGTTTCAGAACCATGAAAACATCGTCCAGAGTTGGCATATAGACGGATACTCTTTCTGGGTTGTAGGGTAAGAATTCACACATGGCTTTTGTGTGGCCTTGCTCCCAAATAGATTTTCCTGCTTCCCATTAATCTTTAAAATGTTTGTTCACTTTAGAATCAGATCACTTATATGATATGGTAATATGGTGTTTTTGATGCAGTATGGATGGAGGTGTGTGGACGCCTGCTAGTCGTAACCAGTACAACCTCAGAGATGCAGTTTCGAGGTGCACGACACAGGTTGGTTGTTTGTGTTGGCTCGACATTGTAGCACTAGTTTCCTTTTGATCAATCATCACTTTTCGAATGTAGTAGTAGTAGCAGCTTACTACTACTAATTTTTGTGTCTCAGGTATATCCCAAGTCATGGACTGCAATTTATATGGCACTAGACAATGTGGGTATGTGGAACGTGAGAAGTGAATTTTGGGCACGACAGTACCTCGGACAACAATTCTATCTACGAGTGTATTCACCAGTTGAATCGATCAGGGATGAGTATCCAATTCCAAAGAATGCTCTTCTCTGCGGCAGGGCTGCAGGCAGACCAACCAGACCACTCTGACTATGAAAAAATTCCCAAACAACCTATGCAGGGACCGTCTTGATCCCATTCTTTGCAAATTCCATTTATGAATTTCTTTGTTTGACTACATAAGCACCATTATGTTATCATTATAAATTACCCATATATAAATTTTTTTTGTGAATGTATTGGTATCTTGCTGCTTTACTTTACCATAAAGGAATTATGCAAACTAATTGAACCACATTTTCCTAATCGTCAGCTACTTCACTACTTGAGAGAAATTGTTATTCAGGCTTTTGAAAGCTTTCAGATTCGGCCACTATGTCTCCTTGGAACAGCTCGGGAACCAATTCCTTAGCTCTTCCTTTGCCTCTTATCTTTAGCTAGCCTTACTACTTTTCAAACATTAAAACGCCCCTATTATCATTATAGATAGTTTTCTTTTCCTATTTTCTCTTACCAAAAGTTACAATGGTATTTTTTATTATGGTATCGCCATCCCTTGGCTATAGTCTCCGTTAATATCTTAAATGTAAGCGGATGAAAAGATCTATTAGTATCATTATTATAGTTTATGAAGTTATTGAAATGATATTTTTTTTTAGTCACATACTAACTGAAACGATTTAGAAGTCCATAGTTGCAGTCAGTAAAAAAGGCAAGAGTGTAAAAGGTTTACATGCACTTTTTCCGATAAACTGTACAGCCTTTGGGTAGATGAACAGTACGAGAATATCTCTCCCTAATAGATGGTGATACTCGAGTTCAACAAGTATAAATAGAAAAGAAAATGCCCTTGCATTCAAGATAACACAGCTATTGCCATATTTGTGAAATCCAAACCTACAAACCACTTCTTTTTTTTTTTATCAGATCAGATTGCGAGAGACATATTTACATGAGTTCATGTTCTACTCAAGAAAATATGTCGTCCACAAGAAAATGGATTCAAACAAGAATAAACCCAAACCTTTAAAAATTTAGGGTGCATGAGAAATTTATAGATCCTCCTAACTATTTATAATGACGTTTTATTTTAATTCACCGTCAGTATAAAATTTTTTTATACTATTATCTATTTATGTATTGATAAATTAATAAAAAGATTTGATCTTTTAAATAATTATTGTAGTAAAAAAATTTTAATTATATGACAATAATGATTAGATGATAATATAAAGAAATTTTATATCAAAATTAAATCATTTATAATGAAGGAACTAAAAACTCTCCACATGTTAAATAATTATTTAAGGATTATAGCGGCTGCTACAGCTTATTCACTGTCAGGTCCTGTAGAACCTGCACCTTCTATATACCAGCAAGAGTCAATATGGGTCCATTCATGTTTTCTAAACATTATAGTATTAGTTTTCTTCACACACAAGACGGCTGACAGAATACGAGTTGATCCCCAACGAAGAGAGATCTTTGGTGCTTTTTAAGTAAGAGAAATCTTACTCCATGGCACAAAGAATAAACCAAGCGTACAAGACCATACACTTAGCTTAAAACAAGTGCCATGGAACTAGAGAAACCTCCTACTATATATAAAATAGTTAAAGGGGAATACTACTCATACTTAACGACAATATTTTATGTGCATGTACAGAAGTCAAATTTATAATCTGGTTACCAAGAGATCACAATAATAAAGAAAATGCAGCCCATGATAACATGCACTACAATCATGCACGCGGTGAGATGAGTTAATAGGACCACAAAGAAAAAGATAAATTAACTATTATGATAAGCCAATTATGAATTTCAGGTGGATACACAAATTCAGTATATATGGGAATCATATATAAATAGAGTATTTATGAACTACAGATGGCTACACACCACGAAAATGCCCAAACGAAGCCGCCATGAAATGTCACTGCAGCTCTGCTTTTCAGTTACAGGCTTACTGTTGTTGAGCATTCACTCAGCAATCTGTCCATGCATGTAACAGAGTTAGCCACTCGAAGTTCTAAAGAAATAAGTTATGTGGTTTTGTAACACAAACACACATGCATCACAAAACCTTGTGCCAACCCAAAATTACAAAATCAACGTTCTACTAGCAACGAGAAAGAGAAAATTGACATTCTTAACTATCTAAAAGACCATAGCTAAGAAAACAAATTATTACTCACTTGATTAAGAGGATTGTCAGGAGATTTCTTCCATAGCTTCCATATCATGTCCTTGTATTGATTGTGAGTAAGGCCTGGCTTCTCTTCCTTCAACTTAGGGAGCTCAGCTTCTTCAAAGGCCTGCATCGTTGTGAAATTAACAAGAGGGTAAAAAAATGTCAACATCATCTCAAGGGTACAACTCAAGCATAATCTAACAGGTTTCACAGAAAAATTAAAAAAAAAAAAGTTAAGATGTTGCAGTTCTATGACTGAACAACTTTGCCAGGGGAATACTGTTCGAAGTTGGCAGACCAACAAGAAATAAGTGAAAGTTTTGGAGTACAAATTAAACTGCATTTCAAAACTTAAACACATATATAGTACTTAAAGTATGAGGGATGGAAAGAATTTTTATCCTGTGACATTGATGAAAACAAGATCAATCCTGGCAACAATGAAGTGGTAGTAAGGTTGAAACTTGTAAGAAATGACGAAGTGATGTAGGACAGATTGGGGGGTACGCTATAATTATGTTTCAATTTTTTAGATTTATAATTTTATTGTATTTTTCTTAGTAATATTTTTTGAATTTTATTGAGTTACTTTTGGTAGTTTTGGGAAAATTATGGTAGAATTTAAGTCCTAATATATTATTATAAGTGTTAGGAGTATTCTAGAAGGGTTTTTACATGTTTGGCAAGTTGTATTATGCTTATAAAAAGGGCCTGCAAAATGTAAAACGAAAAAATACTCAACTTTTCTTCTCAATTATCAACTTTATTTCAAGGATTTGTCCTTATTTATATCTAGCCCCAATTTCATGTTTCTGTACCATGTCACGTAGATACATGAAATTAGGATTCCCACCCACAACTGTGCCTGCAAATGCAAGATTGCGAGCAGAGCACACACATAAAACACACACGGACACATGGTCATTACTCTCAAATTGAAGTGCCCAGACAGCCAATTCAGTATTAAGATTCAGAAAATAAAATATAACAAACTTGTTTACAGTCTGAAATGGTGTTTGATCAATCACTACTTACTGTATGGCATTCATTGTTTTAAGAAGATTGCTTTCAAATAGTTTCCACATTTTCTGTTCCTGCTTAAATTCATTGCAAGATCTTGTATTGTGTTGCATCATAGTTCAGAAATCCAGCACATCAGTAAGCACAAATGTTTTCCAAGCTTGATGCTACACCAAGACCAATTCCAACCCCATACCAAAGAAATCATTCGAATTCCCCCGCCTGCACTACAGGTCTACAAAACACTGCTATATATATACTCAGTCATCTCATATCATTTAGCTTTGTAGCCTTAATTAACACGTACAATATCACTTAATGCCCAAAAATTTTAACAAATTTAGGTGTAGAAACCACCACTTCACTCCTAGCTAGCAAGTAACAACATATTATATTAAACCCCCCGCCCCCCACCCCCAAAAAAAAAGAAAAGAAAATTGACTAGATCATACATATATGATGAATTCTACAAAGATGATTATAAAGAAACCTACAATTCAAATGAAATCAAACAAGTCATATAAATAACTGAGAATCAAAAGGAACCTTGAAGGAGGCCTTGAGTCGCCTCTCCGGATGCCTATCAGCGGGCAAGTTATCAGCGACGGTCATCTGAGCGATGGCATCCTCGACAGTTCTTGCTTCGATGATGGAATCGTCGCGATTGGTATTGGAGACAAGCACCATCCTTTCATACTCCTCCACGGCCGCCGTGCGACTGTGCCGCCTCTCAGCCTCCTCGGCCTTCTTCTGAATCTCGGCCTGCTCCTTCTCGCGCCGCCTCCTAAGCTCGGCCTCCGTCACTTTGGGCACGGGGATGGACACCCGGTTCGCCTTCTTATCGGGCTTTTTCATGGACTTTTCAAGTTCTTTCTCCTCCAGCTCGGCCAAGCGACGTGCCTCGGCTCGGCGTGAGGAGGCGTCGGCTCTCTTATCGGCCTCCTCCTCGCGCTTCTTGGCGGCGCGGGACTTGGAACTCTCGGCGTCGCGCCAGTACTGATCCTCCTTATCGCGAGCCTCGCGCTCCTTGCGGTCGGCTTCAACGGCGCTCTTACGAGCCCTGGCCGCCTCGGCCTTGCTGTTGACACCCATCTTTTTGGGCATCGTTTAGGGTTTTGATCCTCCACGGCGGTCACCGCCACTAATTGTTTCAGTTCTGGCTGACTCGTACACCGGTGCGGTGATGATTGATGAATGAATATGAATAATCATGATGTTAGAGTTCTTCAACTTCAATCTTGAATTGAAACCAACAACACAATGATCCATGGGGCCTTAGCCCAGCCAGCTTCGTGCTCCAGCCCACTGCCAATGGTATGCTTGAGGTTTGACGCAGTAGATGCCCACTAGCAAATTTTGTTTGTTCGCTAGAAAAGGATAAGGCCAGACCAAAAAACAAAAAAAAAGTAGAAAAGGATAAGGGACGAAAGTGAAACTTGAAAATAAGTCAGGGAGAATACCAAAAATAATAATAATAAGTTAGGGAGAAACAGTATAATTCTGTTCATAGTTGTTAACCTAAGTCGGTCCCCATTTATCACATCAAGTGTCACATATTAGATAGAGTTATAAATTAGAAAAAACAATGTTGTAATGTTAAAAGTTAAAAAGGGTAAAACAAAACTACCAAAAAAAGGGTAAATAAAATTTAAGAAAACAAAAGTGAAAATAAAAAATAAGTTAATGGATTAAAAAGTGTAATTTTGCCTACATAATTAATAGAGTAGAATACATTTAATCATCACCAAGTCTGGCCCTTTTTTAACTTCTATACATTATTTTTGTTTTATTACTTAACTCTGTGAACTTAACTCTTGTATTTACATGTTAAGAATTTAATTTTGATATATTATAAATATAAAAAAATTTATATTATCTTTTAATTATATATTATTAAATTATTAAAAAAATTCAATTAAGATAATGAGTATTTAAAAAGTTAAAACTTTTTTAATGATTTTAAAATATGTGATTGGATAAAAATATAAAAAATTTTAAACTGACAATAAATTAAAATTTAATTTATATTTGTCATGTCTCTTAATTCATGATTTTTTATATGATTATTTTATAAAATAATTAATTATAATTTTATTATAATTATAATTAATTAGTTAAATTTATATACTTTTCTATAAAATTAAAATATATTTAAAGTTAGTTAACATATAAAAATAAAATAACTCTTTATATTTAAAAACAGTTATAATTTTAAAATATAATTATCATAAAAATATAGTATAGATGACAAAGTCTCACATATCATAAGAAATTAGTCTTCTTATAATAATACTTACGAATATACTCTAATTAAATAAAAAAGAATTTATAACAATATAAAGTGTGTGTTTATAGTTGAACTGAGGAGATATGAGAGCCACGGTTCCTCTCACTTTTAAAAATTCTACGTTACTATACGTACTTATATATTTGTTGGGACGTACAAGCCCAATAATTCTACATGAGAATTCAAATTTGTTTCTCATTTGTTTTCTCGTGGCGTTCATGCATTACCATAGTGTGATGTGTGAGGCAAACATAAATTATTATTATATACACACACACACACACAATTAGGTCTGGTTAAGCCTAAGCATTCAAAACCAACAAGAGGTAACTAGAGAGCTGGACAAGGAGCCGGATTGAGGTTGTTCGCGTATTTATAAAGCATAATAGGTTATCGAGTATTTGATTAAACACTTATTTATTCCAATCTATGTAAAATATGAAATACAAGATCTAAGTATTCATGATTTAGCCATCAAATCTACAATATATAGTATATATATCATTGCATATATAGTTATCTGATGGTACTTACTAAGATATTTAATGCTAGTGCTCCGAACTTATCAGATTTCACAAACAATTTTCTTTAATTGAATACAATGCTTGTGTAGTTTGGGAATTACTTCTGGAAACTAGTGGATCATTATTGAATACTGATTATGATGTTCATAAAGGTGTTTGTCATCTAGCATGTTTTCTTAGGTTTGGCGTTAAGCCAATCCAAATGTCCATTTGCAACATAAGATTATCTCGTACTAACATATTTGATAATGATTGATGCAAAATCACGCTTAGATTTAAACGTGAGACTAACACTATAACCTTCTAAACAATATTTTGTTATTTTCACAGTCAAAAGAAAATTGTTTAATTATGTATTAACAAAAATATCCTTATAATTTGATATTATATCATAATTTAATAATATTTTAATTAGTAAAATCCAAAAACTTTTAAAATATTATAAATGTACTCCAAAATTAATTATATTTTATAATATCCAAATAAACTTAAATTTTAAATAATATTTTGTCATCAATTTATTATTTAAAATCAAATTTTAACATATGTTTATTTTTAATAACTCAAGAAATAAACTCATACTCTTTTTAATAATTATATATTTAAAAATAATTTTTATTAACATTATCAAAACAACATTCATTTTATGAAAATTACTTTTTATATAAAAGTTTTCAAATATAAATTACTTTACTCAAACTTAATTTTAATTAAAATTAAATTTATAAAATTAAGTTTATAAATCTAATCCAAATACGTGCATAATTTCTTTGGTTTGGTTGAGCTTTTGATTGTCATTTCGTCACCTGCAATCACCACCCATGTTTATGATAGTAATATTATATACACTATTAAAATTAATATGAAAAAGTTTCAATCAATATTATTAGACGATTAACTGTTTATCAATTAACAACTTACATTGTTAATACAAAAAAAAAAAAACCTTACACTGCAAATTGTATTTTTTTTTTTTGTGAAGTGTTATTAGTTCTATATATAATTAACATGTTTATATTTGTCTATTGCTCCATTTACAATTTTATGGAATGAATCTTTTATGTTATTAATTCATTAACTTTTCACTTTCAAGTTAGAATGGATCATTAGGTATACAGTTCAGGTAAGACAAAAAGGAAAATAGTAAAAAGGCAAAAGTATGAGACTTTTTAATTGTTGAGACTTGTTGGACGATTATGTCATATTTAGATGAAGAATTAAGAAAAAAAATGATAAAAAAAAGAAAATAAAAATTTGTAAGTAATTATTAAAAAAATTATTAATTTTTATAAATATTTTAAAATTTTTTTAATTTAAAAAAATTGAAGAATTTAAAATATTTAAATAAAAGAAGAAATATTTATTAACATATCTTCTATTTTTTTATTTTAAAATTTGTTTATATATTTTTTTAAACTTTTAAACATAACCTTAATGATACATACAATAGATCCTAACACCAAAGGTGAATTACCAAATCAGAAATGTCAGCAGCAATGTTTATTAAAATAAAAAGAAAAACTCAAGTAATTAATTATTATTTTTCAAAAAGTTTTACGAGGTTTGGTGGGGTTCGTTCCATATTGTCCTTCACATCCACATCGCAAGATTGGTGTGTGGAATCTGAACTTTCCAAGTTCCGACAATTTATTTGGATAGAAAAAATTATTTATCCTAGTTCCTTCGGCCACGATCACAATCCCTCCCAAATGAACGTTCCATATTGCTTTAGGCCTAGCTAGGAAGTAGGAATAGGAGCAAACCCACTCGTAATTATATATATTGTTGAATTTTTGTGTGGGATTCAAGTATGCCAGGACCGCGGACCTCCCTGGCGCCTTTATTTTCGTTTTTCTCTCGCTCGATAGATTTCCCTGCGTTGCAATCACACCCAAAAAAAGAAAATTATATGTTGCATTCAATAGTTTGGGCATTCTTCAATGCAATACCTCCTTTTTGTCCTCTCGGCACTTAAGCTCTTTCACATGTCATCAACGTGTCATTATAATTAATATTTACCAATTGAATATTGTTATCCTTTTCTTGCCAGGATTCGAAGAAAATATTTAATAATTATTGAGAGTTAGTCATCAACTGAAAAGTAAGTTTGTCGTTTTAATTTAGAATAATTTTTTTTTGGTCAGATATGTAAAAATGAAAGATGCTCAAAATTTGTATGACGACTGTCATCTGCATCTATGTATACAGTAGAAGTTGTATGTTACAGAAGATGACCATGAACTGATATAATGAAATTTTAAAAAGTGTCAAAGTCAGAATTATATTTGAAGCAAGTGATAAGTTAAAATAGTTAGAAACAGAAGGAACGATGAATGGAAGTGGAAGAAGCATGTTGAACATCGGCGGCGACAAGGACGGGCTCAACGAGACACATCCCCTTTTATATTTGTCTGCCTGCTCCATATATATATCCATCATCCAATTGACTTTAAACGTGAGAGCAAATTGTTTGCATGAATCATATTCATATTGATATTCTATTCAACTTCCTTGTCTTCTCCACACTCTCCCCTCACTCTCTGCTCTTAAATATTCTATTATTCCCTTCACATAGGGCAACAAGCACCAATAATACATCACATTTCATTTATACTGCCAGATTCTTATGACATTTTTTTTTTATTGTGGTCAATAGCGTCTGGAGTCTTTTATTTATTTTTTATTAAAAATTTATTTTTAATAAAATTACAATTAAACTATAAAATAAAAATTAAGTTACACTTATTTAATATAATGTCTCTACATAAATCATGGTAAAACATGTACAAAAAACCAGCTAAATAAATCAATTCCTGGTAACATTAGTTTATCACATTTGTTGTTTAACATTTATTTATTTATTTATATCGGTATAAGTTTTATTAAGATAAGTTTTACTTATAATATTCAATAATTTTAAATTTTAATAAAAAATATTTTGTAAAAAAATAAAGTCTTTAAATATAGTAAACGATAACTAGTTTCACAGATAAAAATTGTGAGAACACAAAATAAAAAATGAGAAAAAGTTTGTCACTAATTTATTTAATGTCAATAAATAAAGCCACCAAGTGAATTGAAAGAGGCAGAGCCAATGGACACACAGCGTTTGTCGAGTTTTAAACTTTTAATTGACATTGCGGCATGCGCTGGCGGTCCGCAGTGTCACGTCACTAAGTCCGTTTGCCGCGTAATTTTCTAACAAAGGAAAAAGTCATGTTCTCACCTGCGCTCACCCTCACCGCCGCTACGCTCCTTCCACGTGGAATCATCACCATACCAACTGTGCTGGCACTCCGCTTAGGCGCTTACTGACCAGAAATTATTTTACGTTGCTGCAGCATTACGTATAAATGTGTTTTATTTTTTTATATTTTAATATTTTAGTATTTACTAATTAAAATATATATATATATATATATATTTAAAAAATACAATCATTCAAGAAAAATAATCAATTTTAATTTAAAAAATATATTTTAATAATTAAATATTAAAATATAAATAAATAGAATATAATTTTATATTACCATTTAAGAATTAATAATAATTTTTCCTTACTGATACTGTTGCGTGTCCTTCTTTTTTTAAATAAATGTTACGTGGCCTATGTTGGTTGCATACTCTATCGTGCCCAGCTAAATGTCATTCTCAACAAGCCATCGCCTTCTCCAGCGCGGGAACCTCGAGGTACTCCGCTCACATGTTTCGCTTCCACTTTGCCTTTTACTTTTTTGATTAGCTTAGCTTAGCTTACCATGATTTGCTGTTTAACTTTACTTATACTGCCATTATCATTATGATCTAAGCTAAGACAACCCTAACCTAATCCCTTGCAAGTTCGCCCATGCCCCATTCTCGTCTACACCCATCCATTTTTGATTTATTTGTTCCACTCTACTGTACATTCAACACTTGCTGGTTCAAACATAACTAATTTAGATTCATTATCTATAATCAACCACGACATTAGTTCCGTTCAATAAAAATTATATTTGAATAGCAATGGCATCAATGGCAGCGAGGTAATTATGAGCAAAGACAAGGGGCAATTGTGTACGTGAGAAAGCATAATAAATTTGGGTTGATGTATCGAGCCAACCCATGCAATGCAAATGCAGTAGTTGCTGTAGGGAGCGAAGGCCACGGCACATGATCCCCGGTTCTTCCATAATAATATTATTATTGTAAGTGTCTGCAACTCAAAACAAAAGCAATTATCTTAATGTTGCTTATTGTGCAGTCCGATTCTGTCTTTCTCCGGTGGGATCCCGATTACACGCGTCAACACTGTCCTCCGGAACTTTGACCTCAACCTACATTTTCATCAATTTTCTGGGACACCAAACACCCACTTTCCCTGCCACTTTCTCACTCTTTCTTCTATTTATTTTATTTTCACTAGTAAAATTTAATATTTGATTTGGCTCAACACAAGCTCTTGCCGCCGTTATTAAATTTGACATGGACACCTTGAGGAAATCCTTCAAATCCTATGCTTCCTACAAACATTCCCAAAAGATTTCCGCAGGCGCAAACCCAGACTCCATCCACGAACAGCTCCCCATCCTTCTCCATCAAGAAACTTCACACCTTCATCCTCCTCCGTCCATGGCAGGAGAGATCGTCGTTGAAATCGACTCCGCCGCCGACTCCTCCGCCTCGCAGGGCAGTTTGATGTGGAGGGAGTCCAGCTACGCTTTCGAGAACGACGGCAGTGCCAGGGCTGAGGACGACGACGAATTTGATTTCCCGCAAGCGCGGGCAGGCGGAGGATCCGCCGTTCCCAACTGATCACTCAGTTCTTGCGCAAACAGAAAGTCTCCGGCGAAATGTCGCTGGACATGGATTTAGAAATGGAGGAAGCTCCAGAGCGACCGGAAACTGCCTCCGGTGGATGAGTCTCCAGACGGTCAACCAGCATTTCCAAGGAGCTCAAGGTCTACTTCGAGGAACCGGCCTCCAGTGTGGTCGAGGTGGCAAACGATCCCGAGAGACGAAGGCATAGTAAGGACTCACCGTCACTGGGTGTGGGTGGTCACGGAGAATTACAGAGACCACCACAACCGCCGCAGCAGCAGCACTACCGCCGCGGGTCGCCAGCTGCTAATGCTAATGTTGGTGGTGAAGGCGAGGTTGTGATGTGTACCCCGAACGCCTCCTTCGAAAGGAGGCTTTCTTTGCAGAGGAACTCTGCATTGCAGAAGGCCAAAACGAGATCAAGATTGATGGACCCACCTGAGGAACCGGAACGGAAATCTGGTCGGCTGCCGAAATCAGCGCAACTGTTGTCGGGGTTGCTGGGGAAGAGAGGCGATGATGAGGAAGAAGATCCATTTTTGGAAGAGGATCTTCCGGATGAGTACAAAAGGACCCATTTTAGCCTATGGACTCTGATCGAGTGGTTGAGTTTGATATTGATCATTGCTGCGCTAGTAACCACGCTTTGTATTCCATCTTTGAGGAATAAGAATCTCTGGGAGCTTAAGTTGTGGAAATGGGAGGTGATGGTTCTGGTTCTAATCTGTGGCCGGTTGGTTTCTGATTGGGTAATCCGAATGGTGGTGTTTTGCATCGAAAGGAATTTCCTTTTGCGGAAGAAGGTCCTCTATTTTGTGTATGGTGTGAGGAAGGCAGTTCAAAATTGTCTCTGGTTGGGTCTTGTTTTGATTGCTTGGCATTTTTTATTTGATCAGAGAGTCGAGAGGGAGACTAAAAGTAACTTCCTTCAGTATATCACCAAGGTCTTGATCTGTTTCTTGATCGGCACTTTGGTATGGTTGGTGAAAACTCTTATGGTTAAGGTGATGGCTTCTTCTTTCCATGTAAGTACGTACTTTGATAGGATTCAAGAGTCACTGTTTAATCAATTCGTGATTGAAACACTTTCGGGGCTACCTTTGATCGAACTTCAAAAGTCAGAAGAAGAGGAGGAAAAGCTTGCTGATGAGGTTCAGAAGCTGCAGAATGCTGGGGTAACCATACCCCCTGACCTTAGGGCGACTGCCTTCTCTACAATGAAGAGTGGAAGGGAGTTGAAGAGTGGAACAGTTCAGAAAAGCCCCCAAATAAAAAGTGGAAAGTTTTCTCGGCTACTTTCCAAGAAGTCAGATGAGGGGATAACTGTTGATCACCTGCATAAGCTGAATCCAAAAAATGTCTCTGCCTGGTATATGAAAAGGTTAATGAATATGGTCCGGCATGGGTCTCTTTCTACACTGGATGAACAGATACCCGATTCAGCTTATGATGATGAGCATGCCACGCTGATTAGAAGTGAAAATGAGGCAAAAGCAGCAGCAAAGAAAATATTTCAGAATGTTGCTAGGCGTGGGTCCAGGTTATTAATTATTCTGTTACTTAAAACTTAGATCGTAGACTGTTTTAGTGTTTACCTAGATCTTTTTATGCATCTTCAATCTTTATCTTTTGACGTATATAGTCCATTAAATGAAGGTTTCTCCTGTTGAAACTATATGTTGCAATGCTGTCTTAGTTTCTGTTATGGTTTTTTACACTACTGTTTTTTTCTCTGAAGTATTACTTTTTCAGCGGGTTGTATTATGTTACTAGTTGTTGCGGACGCTTTGAGTTATGCTCTTCCTTCAGAATTTTGATTAACAAACCTTATTTACTTAAGGGTGTCCATAATTTCTGTGATTTACAAAACTCTAATTGAATGTGCAAAACTAACTCATATCTATATTAATTTTTTATATCTATACAGATTTTCTGGTATTAAAGACTTAAATTAAAGGTTGTTTTCTAGTGTCATAATTACCTTCCCAAACATATGACATAATTAATTGGGTGTTTAGTGATGGTCCTTAAAGGAAAGGATTCAGTGTTGAATGTCACATCTTGTCTTAATCCTTGAATTTTTGAGTTATTTTTAATTGAATGATAACTTTGCCATTGCTTATTTATTATTTCCTATTAAGCTATTAGGTGTGGCCGTGTGGGCTTTGGATAGTTTGCATGAGCCTGCGTGCGTTATTGTACCAAAAAAATTTATAATTTCTTATTGCTTTCTCTTCTGCAGGTACATATACTCGGAGGATTTGATGCGTTTTATGAGGGAAGACGAAACTGTAAAAACCCTAAATCTCTTTGAAGGAGCGCCTGAGACTGGGAAAATCAGCAAATCAGCCTTGAAGAACTGGGTGGTAAGAATTAAGTCACATATGTACTGTAGTCTCTAAACAAGGTGGCATCCGTTCTTTCCTTTTGGTTATTGATGGAATATTATTTACTTTTTTGGAGGCTAAATTGGACAGCACTTTCTTGATGTGTTTATCACATTCTCTCAATATGATTCTTTGAGATTATGTACTTATAGACTTTACCCTAAATTTATATATTAACAGAGCTCAGTTGGAAGCGGCTGTAAGCCAATTTGCTGATTAGAACTTTCTAACTTGGTCTATTTCAGTTACTCATAGGCACATAAGTGCAGGCAAGATTGATTGCAACTGATATGAATCGCCATTGTCTTTTTTATTCTTCTGCTTGTTTTAATGCAAACATGTTCGTATATATAAAATGATCATGTGTTCAGAATAAAATTTCCACTGAGATCAGAGTCTATGTTTTGTTGGTTCCTGGTTTTAATTGAAGTTTAGATGCAGGTGTGTATGTGTTTCCTTTTGTAGTACTTACAACAGTGTCATACATTTAATAATCCAGGTCAATGCCTTCCGAGAGAGGAGAGCACTTGCTTTGACATTGAATGATACAAAAACGGCAGTGAACAAACTTCATCGAATGCTCAAATTTTTTAGTCGCCATTATTATATTGGTTATTTGTCTCTTGATATTGGAAATTACCACCAGCAAATTTCTTCTCCTTGTGAGCTCACAGCTTGTCTTGGTTGCATTTGTATTTGGAAATACCTGCAAGACCGTATTTGAAGCAATTGTTTTCTTATTTGTCATGCACCCGTTTGATGTGGGAGATAGGTGTGAAATTGATGGGGTCCAGGTAATGTTTGTCTCTTTTTAAGTTTACAGATTCTGTTTTCATATAAAAATGAGGCCTCATTTTTTTTTTTTTCATTTTTGCTTACAAATTTCAGATGATTGTAGAAGAAATGAACATATTGACAACCATATTTCTGAGATATGACAACCAAAAGATTATGATCCCTAACAGTGTCCTTGCTACAAAGGCCATAAGTAATTACTACCGGAGTCCTGACATGGGAGATGCTGTTGAATTCTGTATACATGTATCTACCTCAGCTGAAAAGATTGTACTCGTGAAACACAGAATACAGAGGTATGTGCAGAAAAATATCTCCTTTGTCTTGTATGCTTGTTGGTGTATATCTAATAGGATGAAACTGCTACTGTCTACAATGCAGTTACATTGACAACAAAAAGGAGCACTGGTATCCTTCACCTTTGATAGTCTTCAAGGACCACGAAAATTTAAACATGGTAAGAATGGCGATTTGGCCAACTCATAGAATGAATCACCAAGACATGGGAGAAAGATTTGTCAGGAGATCCCTTTTGATTGAAGAGATGATCAAGATTTTCCGGGAGCTTGACATTCAGTACCGTCTCCTGCCCCTCGATATTAACATTAGAAGCCTGCCTACCACTTCTGATCGGCTTCCACCTAGTTGGGCGACAATCACAGGTTGAGTGGGAGCAAATCCATCCATGTAATTAATCACCCCACGTTTAGTGGAGCCCCTCGGCACCCTCCTGCTGCAGAGTGTTAGTTTTCACAAGGGTAGGAATCTGTAAAGAGAGACTTTTTTTTCGTTATTGTAGATTAATTTGATAGCCTTTAAGGTTAGTCTGTAGCAGATAAAGCAAAGCTGTGTGCAATCTCTCTTAGCATATGCCTTTCTTATGCAGTTTTCGCTACCTTGTTTCTTCGTCCGCATTGAGTCTCAAATTTCTGGTTTCTACCTTGTCCCAACATATGGAAGTCAATCTCAAATTTTTGGTTTGATGGTTAAATGGGGTTTAAGCTTATAATCTCCTACAAATTACTCACTTAAATTCTTCACCATTAACTCATTCTTTGTGGCTTAGCTATACACCAATTTTCAATTTTTATTGCTGTTTATTTTATATCTATGTTAATTTAACATAAAGTTGGGTTATCACACTAATATATGCACGTTGAAATACATTCTATTTATAAAGGTTTACTGTGGGCTTGGGATTGTGGTTGCTAGAATGTGGTGGTTGATTCGGACTCCTCATAAGATGTAAGTTCTGTAACATAAACGACACTGCCATGTACGGATGGGTATTGGGTAGCCGGATTGTTTTACAGTTGCAGGTGGGGACTAATAGCTATGCTTATATTAATCTTGGGGAGTAGCAGTGGTGGATTTTGGTCCAAGTGTTTCACAACCACAAATGAGGCCCATGGGCCGTTGGTGTTCTTCAAACTGAAACTGAAACCATAAATCATAGTAGTGGCAAGTCGTGTTCTGATATGAGAGCAGTGGTGAATGTGATGAGAAAAGACGAAGGAGTTTGAATGAAATCACAAACACAATCAGAGTGACGGAGATCAAAGGAAGAGGATGAAGAATGATGACCAAGAGGGCAAGAACCAGCATCGTCCAAGTCTGGAATCGTGAGCTAGGCCAGCTATCCGCCAGGAATTTCGCTCACCGTCTCCGCGCCTCTGAGGTTTCACTTTCCGCAGCTCTCTCTAATTCTAATCCCTTTTCGTTTATTTCTTTCCTCAACTCTCCTATATTCTTTTTCGATTTTTATTTTTACGTTGGTTCTTGAAAATGTGGCCTTCTTGTTGTTGGCTAGTTCTTGTGAAGGGTGCGTTGGGCGACAAATTTATGTGATTTTCAAGATAATGAGGACTTCTCTCCATCTGAACTTTGTTTTATGCACACAGATAGATCTGAATATGGACAATCAATTAAATTAAATGTAGGTTGGGTCAACAAAAGGCAATCACAATTTTATGCCCATAATTTAGTATCTGCTCTTGGACAAAAATAATTAGTTTTTATCCTTTCACAAAAGTATGCTGCTGGCTGTTCCATGCCAGCATTGTTGGTTCGCTTCTCTTCTCTCTCATTAATTAAATCTCTTCTTTTATCAAGAGAAGAAAAATGTTATTGGTTTTAATAATAATTTATACAACCGCTCTACTTTGTGGTGGGTACCTCGGATTAGTAACATCTCGTTATCAATGGGGCAGAGGCATTAGATGTCTAGATTTATATCATTTAACGAGTAACTATAGATACCTTAATTTTAACGGTAGACTTATCTTCCTGTTTCTGCTCCTCATTTACGTGTAAACTCCTTCTACGTTCTTTACCCATCCTCCTATGTCATCTTTACATTGCTGACGCTGAGAAAAGGAAAAAGTAAAATTCCAATTATACAGTTCCTTCTGCCTTAATTTTGTATTTGCAATTCAGCTGCCTGCTATTTCTTTCAAATAATGGTGTTTTCTTTTTCTTCCCACCCGCTCCCCCAAATATACCTCCGTGCAGAATCTCAAAGCTCTACTCTAATTAATTTCATATGGTTAGGATCTTGTCCTTCGGCTTGATATATACAGGAAGTTGGAAAAGCACACAGGTTGTGTAAACACTGTAACCTTCAATGCAGATGGTGACATTTTGGTGTCAGGTTCCGATGACAGGAGGGTCATTCTCTGGGACTGGGAAACTGGGCACATATCAAACTGTCTTTCCATTGCTGGTTACAATAATAATGTTTTCCAAGAAAAAATCATGCCCCACTCAGATGATCGAAGCATTGTCACTTGCGCTGCTGATGGACAGGTACATCTTTTCTGTCAAAGCCTTCAATTTGTGATAAGGATCATTCCTATTCCATTTAAATGTGTTTATCAGTCCTTGTACATCCTTCCACTCATGTCTGTCACATCGTAATCAGGGCTATACACATTCCAATTTGTGCTAACTATCTCGGGTTGATTCTAATCATGCTATAATCTGAAACCCATATTTTAATCGAGTCATGGTAACTGTCCCTAACTTATGCACTACATGATCCGCAAAATGTTATACGTTTTAGGATGATCATTTGTTTGACAAACTTCTTCGTCTACATCTACATCAAGAGAAGTATAATTTTGTTCTATTTTGCTATGAATCTGTATGAATCTTCTTAGGTCATTCACTAAAAGAATGGTGATTCCTTATGCAAGTATACTCTCAATTTTAGGTGAGACATGCCCAGATTCTTGAACATGCAGGAGTGGAAACTAAGTTATTGGCCAAGCATCAAGGATGGGCTCATAAGTTGGCTATTGAGCCTGGTATACCCACATATAATTTATGCCTGTGGTGAAGATGGATTAGTACAGCATGTGAGTGATTGATTCTTTGCTACTTTTAATTTTTAATTGTTTATCTTTAATGCTATGTTTGTATGGGAGGTAATGAGAGGAAAGGGAGGGGAAAAGTGACCCAAACCTTTGTTTGGAAGATTTCTAAGGAGGGGTGTGTTTTTCCCCTCCTTCCCCTTCAAGGTCTCAAAATTCCCCTTGCCTTCGAATTGGGGGACTAAACCGGGGAAGGGGTTTGTTTTAAATTAAATAAAGGAAAAATAGTTCTCATTCCCTCAACTTTAACTCACAAACAAGTGGAAGATACCTAGAAACTGTCAACCTTTTCTTTTTTTCAGGGTGGGGGGAGAGTCAAAACATATACTTGGGGGCAGGAGTGAGCTTAATGTTAGAAGGTGTCCATACCTACTGTGTGGTTTTATCCTTGATTAAACCCTTCCAATGACTTTTCTGGTTTTAGCTTACAATCTATGAAGTAGGAGTATGATACTGCTGGGTTGCATTATCACAAATTCATAACAAATTCGTTAGTTTGTGCAATTGCTTACTCACAGATCACAAACATGAACTCCACTTGTGTTTTCTTTTATTTTTCTTTTGTCCTTCTACTTGTGATTTCTAATTACTATTATTCACTGATATATATGTCTTTAAGCAAGTTGACTATTTCTGAGTATGAATACTTAAAACAGAATATAACCTATGTATAAAGGGATGTTTGCCAACCTTCAAAAGCTAGATAATTAGGTACAATGGGGCAAGTTTAAAATCATATGTGTTTCGTAGTCACTTATAATTTTGAGAAACTAGTTCTTATTTGATTAGTTTTTGAGTTAAAACTAGTTTCGAAAGAAATTCAATAAAAAGTTGGTTTCAAACTAAACAGGTTATATATGAATCAAAAGTTCCCTTATTTCTCTCCATCCTTTCTCGTTTTACTTTATCTAAAATTCAAAAAAAGGTATACTAAGACTTAACAAACATTATTTGATATAAAAATAGTTCACTCTATATATATAGTTGGAATCCACTTATTCCATTGAATAATTTTTTATAAATGTTGAATTTTATCAATCTAACCATTGAATTGAAAGTTCTCATAAGGTAGATGCCCATAAAATTTCATAGAATTTAAAATTAATTGGTACTTTATTTAACTACTTTATTAACATACAATATGTTTTCAAAATATAAGTAAACATCAAGTATTAGATTAGATACGTATGATTGTTCGATTTATTTTAACATTCGATATGTATGATTAATCACGATAATATCACATAATTCAATAGTTAGATTGGTAAAATTTGCATTTTATAAAAGTTATTTCTCAGTGTAAATATATAAGACTTACTCTTTGAGTAATTATATATATAAGTTAAAATAAATAATTAGTTCTTATAGTTTCACCTAATTTGGATTTTGGTCTTTATAGTTTCACTTTTTTGGATTTTGGTCCCTAAAGGATCAATACCTTAATAATTGAAAATTATAAAGACCAATACTTCATGGAAAATAGGGACCGATACCTTAATAAATAGAAACTATATGGACTAAAATCCAAATAAGTGAAAAATATAATGATCGATACCTTAATGGATAGGGCCAAAATTTAAATAAGTGAAACTATAGGGACCAATATTCATTAAAAAAATTATATAGGGATAAAATCTAAATCGGGTGAAATTGTAAGAATTAATTGTTTATTTTAACCATATATACTATGCATGGATATGGATTCATGTATCATATCCGAAATGATACATTACGGGAATATGACAGTTTTAAAAAAACTAGGAAACTGGTATGACCAGATATTATCAACAAGGTATTAAAAATTATATATGTGTATATAAAACTAAATAATTATTAAATTTTAAAAAATATTATGCAATTTGAATTTATTATTAAAAATTTTAAAATTCAAATGCTTTGACATGTTTTAGAGCTTTTTAATAGGCATTCTGTGTATATTGTTGAGTTTCATTGCATTTCAAGAATGTTTCTTAACATTTTTACATGTTTTGACTCGTTTGTATACTTTCTTTTTTTTTTAAATTGATTCCAAAATAGGAGAATACTCTAAGGATAGGTATTCAGAAGTGTATATGTATTGTTATTGGATATGGGTACGATACTGACCACTTATGCTATTTTGAAGTATCGATGCTTCATAGCTTACAATTATAAACTTGTAGTTCTAATTGGCCTGTTGACTCTCCAATAAGAGATGCATATACTCTTGTTAATGGTAATTCTGAACCCCTATATCTTGCTGTGGGTAGACCTTATTCTCTCTATTTAAATTGAATATATGTTTTAGAATTTTATTCATAAGTCAAGTGACAAGTAAGCATTATTAAGTTTGACCTGAGAACTGGGACTGCAATAGAACTTTTTACATGCCAACCAATTAAGGATAGATGGAATTACATGCCAGTCATTCATCTTAACGCAATTGCAATTGATCCAAGGAACCCAAATCTCTTTGCAGTTGCTGGGTCTGATGAGTATACTCGACTTTATGATATTCTCAAGTATAAGTGGGATGGATCAACTGATTTTGGCCAACTGACCAAGTTCTTTTGCCCTCCACACTTGATTGGTGATGAGCAAGTTGGAATAACCAGGCTTGGCCTTTTCGGAACAAAGCGAGCTGCTAGTAACATACCATGATGAGTTCATATATCTTTTTACACGAGATATGGGTTTGGGACCTAACCCTATGCCTAAGAGTGATGCAAGTGAAATGGGAGGAGTCATGTCTCTGCGGCATCTCCATCGAACATGGATGCTGGTGAAAAAATTACTCCTCAAGTTTATAAGGGGCACAGGAATTGTGAGACAGTGAAGCGTGTTAACATTTTTGGAACCTAAATGTGAGTATGTGGTGAGTGGGTCAGACTGTGGTCAGATTTTCATATGGAAAAAGAAAGGTGGCCAGCTTATTCATGTCATGGAAGCAGATAAGCAAGTTGTGAACTGCATTGAGTCTCATCCTCATACAATGGTTCTTGCAAGCAATGGAATTGATACTGACATTAAGATATGGACTCCAAAGGCCCTTGAGAAAGCTACTTTGCCCAAAAATATTGAGCAGGTATGAATTCTGTCTCCTTGAGCAAATTATTGCAAGTCAGAAGCATAAAATGTTATTATTATTTGTGACATGATGCCTTTTATGTGTAGGAAGCTTTAGATTTGCTTATACATCTGACTGGGTCCATTTTTGTAAATTAGAAAAGAAAAAATAACCCTAATAAATAATAAGAAGTTATTGTCCAATTTTTTTTGCAACCTTGTTTCCTCTATCAGTCCCTGGCTGGTGCCCCCAACCTCAACCAGTTTAAGAACCTAGAAGCCTGATATCACCCACACCATAAATTAGAAAACCCTTGACTCATCCCACCCATTATTATGACGGATCCTTAGTAAATCCTCCTTTGATCAGACTATATTGATTTGATTATGTAGACCAGGAGATGGCTGCGCTTTCTAATGCTTACTATCTAGTTCAGTGCTTGCCAAGGCAGTGTTCAACAATTTTTGCAGAGAAGAGGAATATGTGGTAGCAGAGTGATATAGATGATCATGAAGACGATTTGTTGAAGGGTATGGTGGTTGAGAGCTGAGAGAATTCTGTTACTGTGTGCTGGGGATTATATGAAATCCTAGGAACCATTAAAATGTGACTTCTGTGAGAATATATCTTTTTGTTTTAAGAATATTTTTTTTGTAAATTAGTTTTGTGGTTGGAGCTCATGATTTTGGTGTAAAATAATCTTTAAAGCAAAAATGGTGTTTTTCTCAGCTCTCTTGCCGAGAAGTTCATTTGGAGATTCTCTCTAGACTAGTGTTTGAAAAAAAATAGTCCATCTGTGGATTACTGTTATAGCAGTGTTTGAAAAAATGGACTGTACTGGGCCTATTTGACCAGGGTAACCGGCAAATGTTCCAGGCATCAGTCCGCTCAAGACCCAATAAATGTTTTTGTTGAGAACTAGTGTGAACTGGATTGAACTTAGCCAGTTTTGCTGTAAACTATTGAACTGGTACTGGTTTACGCGGTTGAAATGGTTCACATTTGGTTGATGTGGCAAGCTCATTTGCTGCCACATCATTATAAGGCTGCTTGGTCTATCTGGAAATGAGTAAAACTGGTGTAAGTTAGGCTTGAACCCACAGCCCCAAGGGGAGTTAGGTGGGTGCCCCCACCACCAGGCCTGCATAGGTCTTATTGTTAGTAATGCAAAACATGACATGTGCAATATCTACTTACAAGTTATTGCCCATCTAGGAAAGTCCTAGAATTATGTGATTTTGATACCAATATTGGTATTTTGATGTTAATTGATAAATCAGAGAAGGAATAGATATTAATGTTCTATGAACTGTTACTCCTTTGAAGAAGGTTCTCATGTTTGATCAAATTCCATTGGTTATGATTGGTGGTGGTAATGATGACAACAACAATGACTGCGATTATGATAATTTCTATGATGGTGATGTGTTTGACATTGGCAATGAATTGGTGATAATGTTGATTATGATGATGATGATGATGATTATGATTGAGGATGATGGTGATAATGTAACAATGATGGTGGTGATTATGATGAGAATGACGGTGACAATAGCAAGCAACTGTAATTTTGGTGGTGGTTGAAAGGATGCAACTGATTATAATTTTGTGTCCCCAAGCAGAAATCCAAGGCTTGGGGCTGGATGTACTGGATAGCTTCTTCCTCAAGACCTGATGTTGCAACTGTTTTCACTTTCAAAGCTAAGGACTAACATAGAAGACAACGGAGAAAACTCAGGTGCAGGTCGGGAACTTCTAGAGTTGATATTTGACATTCAATGCTACTAGTGACGGTTCAGATGATGGAGGAGACATAGCCGGCCAAGAGGACTTGTTCAGTTGAGAGACAGGGTCAAAACTTGGCCCGTTATAAAAAATGGTAGCAAGTTGTATATAACACATGATTAACAATATCTTT
Organism: Castanospermum australe; assembly: GCA_019955255.1. Taxonomy (NCBI): domain Eukaryota; kingdom Viridiplantae; phylum Streptophyta; class Magnoliopsida; order Fabales; family Fabaceae; genus Castanospermum; species Castanospermum australe. The sequence continues at coordinate 2,292,774 of NSJW01000441.1, read as the reverse complement.
GAGTGCAGTCTTGCATATTTATGTATAAACATTGTTCTGTATACAATTTCCCTTAACGTTTAACTGTGGTCATTTTTTATGATTTTTTGTTTGTTGTGCTCAAGGAGTTATTTGTGATCGTGTGACGTGTATTGATTTAAAGCCCTTACTTAAATAGGCACTATTGGTAGTTTAGTTATCTATGAGAACTGAGAGGGTGTTTTACTCAAAAAAAAAAAGAAAAAAAGAAAAAAAGTATGCTGCGCCCATGTGAAGTGGGGATTTAGATTTGTCTTTTACTTGTGAATACTTTCTATATGAATAAGACTCCTCTTCCTTAACATTTCACCAGCAGGCCAAGGTGGTCTTATTATAAGAATCTCCTCAGCAGGCCAAAATCGTTAACGATTCAGTCAATATTAAGGCCAATAATAGGTTGAAGTTAATTGCAATGTTTTTTTAAATATAAATACAAGTAAATTTTGTATAAATTTTAGTTTCTTGTGTTTGAGGTCCCTTTCACAGATATCTGCAGAGGGGAATACAAGCGTCCGTTTCCATCAAAGTTATCTAGCGGCATCCCTCTGAAAACCTATGTTTTAGTCATTTGTTTTTTGTTTTTGTTTTTTCCTTTGCCAAGATGCTTTGCAGCTTGGTGTGTTTTAAAAGCATTGTTTTGTCTTTGTTTTCCTTAGTGCCAAAGAAAATAATAATAATAATAATAATAATAATAATAATAATAATAATAATAATAAGTGGACTTTATTCTAATAAAAATACCCAAAAGTAGTAAAAAATATGCAGATGCAACTATAATAAATAAACTTGTGGATGTTTCTTAACTTTCTATAGTACATTTAGTAATTAGTTTTATAATTGCCTTAAATTATATATATATATTTTATATGATTTTATTCATCTCATTTACTAATTAGTACTATCCAATTTCAATGGAGCTCCACAAATTGATCTGAACAAAGTTGGTTCTAAATTAGGGATGACAAATAGATAATCATTAATGGATAGATAAAAAATAAATTTAGTAATTTATTTAAAATTCTATTAAAAATTATTAAAATTATTCTAATATATTCAATATTTTATTTTTATAAATGAATATGTAATTCATCTATTAATCTATTATAATAAATGAATATTCGCTCAGTCTATCTTAATTTTGATTAGTCTATTAATTAAAATTAATTTAATTTATCTAAATTTATTATTAATAATTGAATAAATTAATTAAATTTATATATAAATAAATTAAATAAGTCATTAATTGTATATATCCAATTATCACTCCTAGTCCACACCCATTATGAAAATGGTGCGGAACCTGATATTTTGTGCGAAGAGAAGACGAGATTGCAACGCAGCTGACACGACCAGCGGACTCATCCACTGCCACTCTTGCGTCCCCTTCTCCCGTTCTCCATTTTCCATCCAAGAACATGTCTTTCTCCTCGGACATCTTTCGTTTAGCCTCCACGGCGAAGGATGCTTGTAGCTTTTACTTGCCCCATTGCTTAGTCTGATGGCACTGTTTCAATTTGGTTTTGGTTTTGGTTTTGGTTAACCCATCGTATGCTACATTTTTTGAACGAAATTATATGAACTAATGGGTAGGTTGCTCACTAGTTGATCGACTTGGCAGCCAAAATTCTTTGAACTGGGCTTAACCTTTCAAGTTTATCAATGTTACTTCGCTAGTACTGACTCGGGTCTGGATTGCAAACTTGGCCCCCTTTGATGTTTCTGTGATTGGATGGATTATTAACAGTTTAAACGTGAAATTTCCTAATGGAGACGGAAAGAATGCTGACCATTATTTTGGATGCAATGTGTTTCATAAGCTTGTGGATAACTTGAACTTATTTCAGGAGACGATCGAACTGCTATCTGAATTCTGGTTTCAATTATGGAGGACATGGATGGGATGATCTTAAGGTATATGGACATGGATAACAATAATGATTCCCCATTAAATTAAAGCAGGTGGATTGCCTTATTGGCGAGCACCGTATATTCTACCTGGTCATAAGAAATTTCTGTTTACGTGCCTTGTATATTGTTCAGGTTTCTGTGCTGAAATTAGATTATGTCAGAGACAGGATTTCTTTCAATAGCAATATGTTTGCTGGCATAGATGTTTTACTATATATGGCTTTGAAACTTCGTATGATCATCAATTTGATAATGTACAATACAATACCTAAATGTTTCGTTTGCTGGAGAAAGTAGATCATTTTCAAAGCCATTACTTTGATTTGCCGTGAGAAATACATCAAAATGAAAGTAAACGTTTCAGTAGAGTTGTCAAATGTTCGATGGCTTCTGATCAACTACAGTTTTAGCAATCAAGACTCCCTGGCTAGTGGAACCTTGAGAAATCGATAATATCTAGAAAAATATACAATATGGCAAGTGTGTGTATGCATACATTGCAAGTGTAGAAAACTTCTTAAGTGATAAGATCTTATGGCTTATAAATAAATGCAATATTTCCACTTCATAATTGCAAAGAGACCTATGCTTTACCAGCCTCTTGCCCTAAGACGTAAGATCTGATCGTTATGGCTCACAAACCTATGCTTTACCCATTCTTCATAACCAACTTCACGTTCTATTTCCTGTCCAAGTGTACGTTCTTCATCCCCAAGTGTAAAAACATGTATTCATTATATATCTTCTGATTGATTTTGCTAAGGAAACACGAAGCATGAGTCGATTGTCAAAACACTTTGTCCCCACCTCAAACCAATGCATCCCTGCAAGGGTTACTGCTAATTTTGCCGCCCGCGTCAGAAGAATTGGCTCGGATCATTATACTCTGAATAAATGCAATCATCTGAAATGATGCAATGTATGATATGTTAATTTCATGATCAAGAAACGTTGGAAGAACTAATTGATGCATGATGATGAACGAGCCTTGGAGAAATTAGATCTATGATCATTAAACCCAACTCTTATTAATCCATGTAAATCAATGCTACTATCATATACCAACAATTTCAGCACATCCTGATCATGGTTCAATTGGAGCATGGTTAAAATATTTTCAGTTTGTTTTAGATATTATTTTCAATATGGCAGGATGAATTTTTCACATAAGCCCTCCCTTTTCTGGGATGATAGCCTATAGTGACTTCTGGGATTCCAATTTTCAATGGGTTATAAGCTGCTAATTAGTCTTCAAATTACTCTTTTCTTGTAAGTAACACAGGTACTAACTAACCCCTTACATACACCGACTGTATTGCATTCAATATTTGAGATTTCACCATAATATGACACAGCATATTTAATTTTTATGTCGCATGTGACAGTGTTATTAGTATGGTTGATTACACTGGGTTTATATAAAAACTTCACGGTGAAGTGCTTGATCATTGATTTATGTTGTAATCAATATGGCAGGTATTTCTTATTAGATAATATGGAACCCTTGAGGTGGAAAGATGATGTTACCAGTGCTAACCCAAGGCACAGTAGACTGAAGCCAGGAAAATAAAACGGTGCTTCTTCCGACAGGAACAATGCTGCATACCATAGAGAACCTTGTTAGTTTCTATATTTTTCTAATGCTATATTTATATGCCCTTAGATGTTGCTCCTCATTATACCTGTCAGTGGACTGAAAATGAACGGAGAAATTATGTTGGCGAAGGAACTAATTCCAGAAAGACAACCTTGGACCATTCCCTATATATTATATCAAAGGACTGATCAGTTTGACTAAAAGAAATGAGTTGAGAAGCAGGAAA